>LBNU01035215.1:73065-85011 GCA_014162995.1 Artemisia annua
AAAAAAAACATGACATTCTCGAAAATTATTTTACTAACGAAATTGTTTCAAATAAGAGTATACTCCTATAAAAAAATGTATAAATAAAAAAATATTGCTCGCCGTAAATGTTATGGTAATAAATTGGTACCCACTGCCCAAAACGCGGATATGATGCTAATGTAACAGATGCATTAAAACATGGGTAGTACCGTAGTACTATTGCTACACTCTAACCCACTAACTCCCCTTTTACCCATTTTATTCATAGAACAGGACCATTTTTAATGGTTTTTTGTTTAGGATCTTTTGTGTTTTACTACTTTTGACATGTTTAACTTTATTATTTTATGTTTTACATTTTTTTTAACAGTTTTTATTTTCAACTGTTTTTCTAGTTTTCCTCCGTATTTTTTGTGTTAAACATTATATTTTATGTTATGTAATTTATGTTTCACAATTTTATAATAAAAAACAAAATTATAAAAAAGTATTAATATCATTTTAGGGTGCGTTTGGTATGCTATCATGAATTACAATCAGTATCAGCTTAGTTATAAAGTGGGTCCCTTACCTATGATAGTTTGATACATTGCCTCTTGGACTCCTATGGAGTATGGAAGATATATATCTTTCAATCCTATATTTGAAAGATATGTATCTTAACCAAACACTTGCATCATATCCATTCTGATTCCCCCATTCCCATTAGCCCCTACCAATCACGCCCTTAGAGAGGGTAAACAATGAGGGTGCATTTAGTATCCCTCTATAAGAATGAGGGAATCATAGTAGTAATGATTCTAAGGGTGCGTTTGGTTTGTAAGTGTGATTGAAATTGGATTCGGATTTGGGAAAGGTTTGAAAGAAATAAAAGAGAGAGAAAATATAAATTAGGGTTATTGGCAAAAAAATGCATCATACTTGCCACTTTTTGTCATTGTATGTAGCGTCCTTTATTTTTTTTGATTGTAGCACCAAGCTTTTTAAATCGTGCCATTGTGTGTACTTTGTGACCATTTTACCCTTACTTTTTTCAAAATTTGAAGGGTAAAATGGTCATTTCACATGGCTAAAAAGTCGCAAAGTACACACAATGACACGATTTAGAAAGGTTAGTGCTACAATCAAAAAAAATAAAGGACGCTACATACAATGACAAAAAGTGGCAAGTATGATGCCTTTTTTTGCCAATAACCCTATAAATTATATATATGTTTGATAAGTTTTATTATTTTTGTTTGAAATAAAAAAAGTAAAAACTAAAAAAAGTACAAATAATATGTGGCTCAAAAAATTCATCAAGTTAAAAAAAAAAAAAATTTTGATTGGTTGGATTCAAATAAACATACCAAAGTAGGTTGGTTTCAAAATTTGAATCCAAATACCATAGTGGTGGAATCAAAATTGTACCAAACAAAAGATTCAATAATTCTTTCATTCAAAACCCCCGATACCCTTATACCAAACGGACCCTAAGTGTTTGGTTAAGATAAGGAGCCCACATTATATGGGAATGAAATATGGATATTATCCATACTCTATAGGAGTTCAAGAGGAGATGTATGACTCTATCATAGGTGAAGGGCCTACTACTACTATCAAACTCATACCCATTATGATTCACAGCAGATACCAAACTCAACATCGAATCCTTTAAAACATTTGGATAGCTTAATAAAACATTTGGATAGCTTAATAAAGTGGAGAAAGAAAAGAGCACAATAGAATAGAAAAGATAACCGTGCGGGCCACAAACCGGAAAACAATATATTCCTCTTTACCGCCTTCCGTTTCAAAAAGCATCACACACAACAACTCACACCCCCCATTCACTTTCCAACAACCACCACCGATGAGGCTCTTCACGAAGGACACGTCATCATCATCACCGTCCGGTGGACCAGCCAAAGCCATCCGTCTAGTCTACTGCGATGAGAAAGGAAAGTTCCAGATGGATCCAGAAGCTGTTTCTCTTTTACAGTTAGTTAAGGAGCCTGTCGGTATTGTCTCCGTCTGCGGTCGTGCTCGTCAGGGAAAGAGTTTTATACTCAATCAGGTATATACTCATTCTCAACTTAGGGTTTGTTAATATTTTATAAATAAATGCTTTTTATAATGCTGCAATTATGTTAGTCTATTGCGCGATTTAATTTGGAATTGTAAGGCTCTATTATTAGATTAAGTAGTTTTGTTGTTGTAGGATTGAGTTAGCGTTTGTTAGGGGGTGTTTGTTTCGGCTTATATAGACGGCTTATTGCTTATTTGGTTTTGGGCTTATGTTTCGTACGCTCACTTTTAGTGGCTGATTTTGAAACTTTCCGGCTTATATAAGTTTATTATGACATAACAAACTTATATAAGCCGGAAAGTTTCAAAATCAGCCACTAAAAGTGAGTAAGCCCGAAACCAAATAAGCCATAAGCCGCCTATATAAGCCGAAACAAACACCCCCTTAATAGGTTGTATGGTGATGCAATTGATGTTAGAGTTTTAGGTTGAATTGTTACGTGTGGAATGAGCTAGAGTTTGTTAATATGTTGTTGCAGAAAATAGTTAGGGCTTGTTTGTTTGTTTGTTTGTTGTTTGATGATATAATTTAAGGCTTAATTTAGTTGTGGCTATCAGTTAATGTGAAGCTAGGGCTTCAGGTGGAATTAGTTAGTGTCAGGTTTTGGTGATATGTTAGGGTTTTAGGGTGAATTGTTACTTATTGTATTAGTTAGTTTTGACTACAGCCAAAATATTAGTTAGTCAATTGCGTAATTTCATCTATTGTTAGTTTGTTGCTTGATGGTAAATTTCAGCACGTAATTTGTTTGCGAATATCAGTAAATGTGAAGCTAGGGTTTTAGGTGAAATATTATGGAATTAGTTAGTACATATAGGAATGAGCTACGGTTTGGTGATGTAATTGTAGTTAGGGTTTTAGGTTGGATTGTCGCGTGTGGAACTGCATAGTTTAACTATAATGCTGTAACTTAAAACATTAGATATTGAATCATTTAGTTACGTGTATATATTGTTGCAGGAAATAGTTGGGGCATGTTTCTTTGTTTGCTGTTTGGTGATATAATTCAGTAAATGTGAAGCTAGGATTTCTGATTTCAGGCGGAATATTGTGGTGTTGGTATTATTTATATAGAACTGTTTAGTTTCGTATGGTGATAAGGTGATTCTATTGTTTTAGGAAAGAGTTAGGGTTTGTGAGATTGTTGTTGATCGTGTATTTGACGCGTAGTTTGTTTGTGAGTATCGGTAACTGTGAAGGTAAGGCTCTAGGTGGAATTGTTGCTTCTGGATATAGTTAGTATGAGCACAATGCTATAGATTAATTATCTCAGACATGGCAGGAATTTCATCTTGTGTCAGGTACCTTTGCGGGTTTGTGTTGCAGGTTAAGGTATGGTTTGTTAGTTTGTTGTTTGATGGTGTATCTAAACAGTAATTTGTTTGCGAGTACTAGGAATTGTGGAGCAGGTTCAGGTGGAACGGTTACTTATGGAATTGGTTAGTTTAAGTACAATGCTATGGATTTATACAGTTAAGGATGTTAGGGAAAATATTTGAAAAGCAATGTAGGATGGCTCACTTGTGGCTTAGTGCTTACTTATTTAGTTATGCTGATGTTATGGTCATTAGTAGAATAAGTACCGAGTAACTACTGTCAGTTTCATAGGTTAGCTTGACCCCTTCGGTTTCGGACAGCACACATTTTAATATCTGTAACCTTTTACAAGATCGCTGTAATGGTTATGAAAACTTTTGTTTAGATAGTCCAGAATAAGTGATGTTTAGTTACTATCATTTCTAATTTATATGCTTATTGGCCGTTATCGGAAGTTAAGTCTTGGTAGTGCTATAGTTAAGTTACAGTTGAAATTGAAGCATATGTGCTGAATTAAAAATTATGGTCTGAAAGTTAACAGAGCTTCATCAAAGTTCATCTGAAAAGGATTTGTTAGTGAGAGGAGCATTGATGTGGTCCTTGCTTTTTTGGTATCCATAGTTCGTTTTGGTGGATGGTGTAATGAAAGCATGCCATTTCTATTTGGCTAGTATAATGGAATGAATAGCTCCCAATTAAACTCTTAACATGCTGGTAAAGACTCTCCTAAAAGTCTCAAATTATGAACTCTTGTTATGAGAATATATGGTTATTTGGTTTTACTGTAGTTGGTTATTGTTAAACAAGTGTAATAGTAACTATTGACTCGTACATGGTGCTGTAAAAGAAAATTACAAAAGAGGTTAGCATGATGGAAGTTTGCTCATGTAGAAGATGGTGTATCTGATCAGTTCTAACATCTAAGCATGCCTAGGAGGTTTCAATATAGAAGTCAAGAAATTGAGATTGGAAACTTGTTGGTTTTGAACTTTGCAAATGCTAGTGACTTAGTGAGTTACTTTTATAATTTTAAAACATTGCTGCGTTCTGAACTCGAGAATCCTGTTTGGCTTTATTGTAAGTATCTTTAACAGGATTCCTATTGTAACAAATAGACATAGGCTCGTGATAGTCATGGTGGCAAACATGGATCAAACAGAGACATAGCTGTGCATGTGGCATATGACATGTATTTTCATAAATCAGTACGAACATTTCTCCTACAGAACAAGCAAAATATATTCAAAAGTTGACAAACTTCGTAGTAAGGTGCTTTAGAGTGATTAGTTTACTTGAAAAAACCATCCAACCGACCTTAAGACACTAAAATCGTATGTAGGAATTATCCCAAGTCCCGAGACAGTGAATATCATAAGGAAGTCGGATTCTAAATACTGCTTACACATTAAGTCGAAATTGAAAGGTAGCTGATGAAGAAATAGCAACTATAGAAAAGAAGACATAACAGAAATGCCATGGTGGATCATTATCATATAACGGCCCTCTTAAACCATCTAGCCTAAGTAANAATAAATGCTTTTTATAATGCTGCAATTATGTTACTCTATTGCGCGATTTAATTTGGAATTGTAAGGCTCTATTATTAGATTAAGTAGTTTTGTTGTTGTAGGATTGAGTTAGCGTTTGTTAGGGGGTGTTTGTTTCGGCTTATATAGGCGTCTTATTTGGTTTTGGGCTTATGTTTTGTACGCTCACTTTTAGTGGCTTATCTTGAAACTTTTACGCTTATATAAGTTTATTATGACATAACAAACTTATATAAGCCGGAAAGTTTCAAAATAAGCCACAAAAAAAAAAGCTTATGATACATAAGCCCAAAATCAAATAAGCCATAAGCTGCCTATATAAGCCGAAACAAACACCCCCCTAATAGGTTGTATGGTGATGCAATTGATGTTAGGGTTTTAGGTTGAATTGTTACGTGTGGAATGAGCTAGAGTTTGTTAATATGTTGTTGCAGGAAATAGTTAGGGCTTGTTTGTTTGTTTGTTTGTTGTTTGATGATATAATTTAAGGCTTAATTTAGTTGTGGCTATCAGTTAATGTGAAGCTAGGGCTTCAGGTGGAATTAGTTAGTGTCAGGTTTTGGTGATATGTTAGGGTTTTAGGGTGAATTGTTACTTATTGTATTAGTTAGTTTTGACTACAGCCAAAATATTAGTTAGTCAATTGCTTAATTTCATCTATTGTTAGTTTGTTGCTTGATGGTAATTTCAGCGCGTAATTTGTTTGCGAATATCAGTAAATGTGAAGCTAGGGTTTTAGGTGGAATATTGTGGAATTAGTTAGTACATATAGGAATGAGCTACGGTTTGGTGATGTAATTCTAGTTAGGGTTTTAGGTTGGATTGTCGCGTGTGGAACTGCATAGTTTAAGTATAATGCTGTAACTTAAAACATTAGATATTGAATCATTTAGTTACGTGTATATATTGTTGCAGGAAATAGTTGGGGCATGTTTCTTTGTTTGCTGTTTGGTGATATAATTCAGTAAATGTGAAGCTAGGATTTCTGATTTCAGGCGGAATATTGTGGTGTTGGTATTATTTATATAGAACTGTTTAGTTTCGTATGGTGATAAGGTGATTCTATTGTTTTAGGAAAGAGTTAGGGTTTGTGAGATTGTTGTTGATCGTGTATTTGACACGTAGTTTGTTTGTGAGTATCGGTAACTGTGAAGGTAAGGCTCTAGGTGGAATTGTTGCTTCTGGATATAGTTAGTATGAGCACAATGCTATAGATTAATTATCTCAGACATGGCAGGAATTTCATCTTGTGTCAGGTACCTTTGCGGGTTTGTGTTGCAGGTTAAGGTATAGTTTGTTAGTTTGTTGTTTGATGGTGTATCTAAACAGTAATTTGTTTGCGAGTACTAGGAATTGTGGAGCAGGTTCAGGTGGAACGGTTACTTATGGAATTGGTTAGTTTAAGTACAATGCTATGGATTTATACAGTTAAGGATGTTAGGGAAAATATTTGAAAAGCAATGTAGGATGGCTCACTTGTGGCTTAGTGCTTACTTATTTAGTTATGCTGATGTTATGGTCATTAGTAGAATAAGTACCGAGTAACTACTGTCAGTTTCATAGGTTAGCTTGACCCCTTCGGTTTCGGACAGCACACATTTTAATATCTGTAACCTTTTACAAGATCGCTGTAATGGTTATGAAAACTTTTGTTTAGATAGTCCAGAATAAGTGATGTTTAGTTACTATCATTTCTAATTTATATGCTTATTGGCCGTTATCGGAAGTTAAGTCTTGGTAGTGCTATAGTTAAGTTACAGTTGAAATTGAAGCATATGTGCTGAATTAAAAATTATGGTCTGAAAGTTAACAGAGCTTCATCAAAGTTCATCTGAAAAGGATTTGTTAGTGAGAGGAGCATTGATGTGGTCCTTGCTTTTTTGGTATCCATAGTTCGTTTTGGTGGATGGTGTAATGAAAGCATGCCATTTCTATTTGGCTAGTATAATGGAATGAATAGCTCCCAATTAAACTCTTAACATGCTGGTAAAGACTCTCCTAAAAGTCTCAAATTATGAACTCTTGTTATGAGAATATATGGTTATTTGGTTTTACTGTAGTTGGTTATTGTTAAACAAGTGTAATAGTAACTATTGACTCGTACATGGTGCTGTAAAAGAAAATTACAAAAGAGGTTAGCATGATGGAAGTTTGCTCATGTAGAAGATGGTGTATCTGATCAGTTCTAACATCTAAGCATGCCTAGGAGGTTTCAATATAGAAGTCAAGAAATTGAGATTGGAAACTTGTTGGTTTTGAACTTTGCAAATGCTAGTGAGTTACTTTTATAATTTTAAAACATTGCTGCGTTCTGAACACGAGAATCCTGTTTGGCTTTATTGTAAGTATCTTTAACAGGATTCCTATTGTAACAAATAGACATAGGCTCGTGATAGTCATGGTGGCAAACATGGATCAAACAGAGACATAGCTGTGCATGTGGCATATGACATGTATTTTCATAAATCAGTACGAACATTTCTCCTACAGAACAAGCAAAATATATTCAAAAGTTGACAAACTTCGTAGTAAGGTGCTTTAGAGTGATTAGTTTACTTGAAAAAACCATCCAACCGACCTTAAGACACTAAAATCGTATGTAGGAATTATCCCAAGTCCCGAGACAGTGAATATCATAAGGAAGTCGGATTCTAAATACTGCTTACACATTAAGTCGAAATTGAAAGGTAGCTGATGAAGAAATAGCAACTATAGAAAAGAAGACATAACAGAAATGCCATGGTGGATCATAATCATATAACGGCCCTCTTAAACCATCTAGCCTAAGTAATCATATATGATTTGACTATCTGAGTATTGCAAAGTAGTTCACTGTAGAAGTAAATTTAGGGAATGGTGGAAGAAATCTTAAACATTGATAAAAGGTCACTGCTTGTTTTGCCAACTTTTGTTAAACATGATTGAAGTACAGGTTGCAATCATATTTCTTTATGATGTTATTACCTTCTTACGCATTGTTACCATCTCATCTTCTTGTGTGGAAATATGGAATAGGTTATCAGCTGTCTTTGTTCTAATAGTTTCTCTTTTAATTGTTGTAGCTTCTTGGAAGGAGTAGTGGATTTCAAGTGGCAGCAACACATCGCCCATGTACCAAAGGGCTTTGGCTGTGGAGTACTCCCATAAAGAGAACAGCTCTTGATGGAACTGAATACAACCTTTTATTATTAGATAGCGAAGGAATCGATGCATATGATCAAACGGTTGGCTTTACTTACTTTGAATATTTCAGTTAATAATTTTCAGTTTGACTATAACAAATCACAGTTTCTTTTTTACTGATTTTTCTCATTTTATGGTAAATTTCTAAATCTTCATGGATTATTTTGCAGGGGACATACAGTACACAAATCTTCTCCTTAGCTGTCCTATTATCAAGCATGTTCATATACAACCAGGTTATTCTTGATGCATTATTTTTATAATTGTCTCTTTGTCCATTGCCTCTATCTTATGATTGTTTTTCTTATGTCTTCAGATGGGAGGTATTGATGAAGCGGCACTTGATCGCCTCTCTCTGGTGACTGAAATGACTAAGCACATTCGTGTTAGAGCTTCTGGGGGAAAGACTACAGCTTCTGAGCTTGGCCAGTTCTCCCCAATATTTGTTTGGCTTTTGAGGGTAAATATATCTGGGCTACTGATCATACACATCTTTGTTTAAAATCAGAAATGCTCGCGGTTTTTTCTATTGATAACCTTTCGAATTCCAACTTGCAGGACTTCTATTTGGATTTGGCTGAGGATAATAGGAAAATAACACCTCGTGACTACCTAGAAATTGCTTTGAGGCCTGTTAACGGTGGTGGAAGGGATGTTACTGCCAAGAATGAGGTAACCCATCAAACTGAATCTTCTTTCTTGTGGGAAAATAGGACTGCACTTGTTTCATATCACTAATATAGACATACACACACGTGTATATACATATGGTGTATGTTCACAATGGGAATGATGTAACACTGGCCCTAAAATATACACATCATATAGGTCATCTTGTTTTACATGATTTACTATATTTCTAAACCAATGTATTATTTTCAGATTCGAGAATCCATCCGAGCTCTTTTCCCGGATAGAGATTGCTTCACTCTTGTTAGACCTTTGACTGATGAGGCCGAGCTCCAGCGACTTGACCAGATTTCGGTCAGTAACCGCTTTCATGTACATGAATATCATGCATATAATAAATGTGACGTCGTCATACAAATAAAATAACTTATTTGCAAAGTTAGCCTTTTGCTTTACGCATCATAATCTATGTTTATATGTGATTTGTAGTTGGACAATATGAGGCCAGAGTTTAAAACAGGACTGGATGCTTTGACAAGATTTGTTTTTGAGAGGACCAGGCCTAAGCAAGTTGGGGGCACAGTAATGACTGGACCCATATTTGCTCGTATCACTCAATCTTTTCTAGATGCTCTCAATAATGGTGCAGTGCCTACTATTACTTCCTCATGGCAGGTTAGTCTTGTTATCTTTTCAGCTAATTCCACTCTTGTTTTTTTTGGCAAATGGGTTGTCATCTCAGGTATCTTTTAATTTACAGAGTGTTGAAGAAGCAGAGTGTGAAAGGGCATATGATTCAGCTGCTGAACTTTATGTGTCCATCTTTGATCGCTCAAAGCCGCCTGAGGAAGTATGATTAAATTTCTTCTTTCTTATTATCCAGTGCACAAGTGTTATATAATCTAACTCCCAAATCATTATAGGTTGCTATGCGAGAAGCACATGAAGAGGCTGTTCAAAAGGCGGTGGCCACTTTTAATGCCGTCGCTGTTGGAGCTGGTTCGGCTAGGCAGAAGTATGAGAAGCGTTTACATATGTTCCTGAAAAAGGCTTTTGAGGTATTTTTTTTTTTCTGTGTTGCTTGTTTAAGACTGCTAATGCATAGGCAAGAGATAAAAGGTAGAATTAACCACTCTTTTGATAATATATGTTAATAGCATGTTAATATCGGTAGAAGGTTTTCTAATATATAGTTAGGAAACCATCATTCTATTTTAGTTGAGAAGTATTTGGCCTTTTGTTTATTCATTCTTTTTTACTTTTACTGGCTGTTAATACTTAATATATTGCAGGATTATAAAAAGAGTGCCTTCAGGGAGGCTTACTTGCAATGCTCAAATGCCATACAGAGCATGGAAAAGGAACTTAGGAAACTTTGTCATGCTCCTTCCACAAACTTAGATGATGTTCTTAAGGTATTGTATTACTAAACTGCCTTTCTAGTTTCTATGCATGGAACTGTTGTGACCTTTCTTCAATGGTGACTATTGATGTCCTACAAAGTTCATGTGTATGTATCTGTGTAGTCGTATTTCTGACTTCAGAATGCTGTTCTTAGTGTTGATTGTGACCTTTAAAAAGTAATTACATAGAGCTTGAGGTTTTTGTGTCTCAAATCATGTGAAGCGTGAGCTGTTGTACCATGCTCTAAGGAATTAATTCGCTTTGATCTCTTTTTTATTTATTTATTTATTTATTTTTATTTTTATTTTTTTGTGCGTGTGTGTGTGTGTGTGCGCCTTTATAAGTGGAACTGGATAAAAGCTTCACATGCTTTTAAGCAATCCTAACCATGGTTTTTGAAATTCTGTGATTTAAACTGCAGAGTTTGGTATTCTTATATCACTTGCTTACCAACAGAACTTTGGGTAATCTGAGATACCCCATCAACCAAGTGGTTGTGGGTTTACATCTCATTCACCCTGTATAAAAAAAAAAACATTTTTGCTTAATATTTGGAAAAAAAGAGTTAGCTTTGGTGGTAAATTGAAGATTATGCATTCACTAGGTGGTGCTCATAATTCATTTATATCTGTTTAGAGTAGGCCCTATTTTAGTTTATATGAGTACTTATAGGGCACTCTTTGTTTTAAAACATCAAATCTATTACCATTTCAAAATCAAGTGTTGCATGGATGTAGCTTATTTTCTATCATCCTATTATGCATTCCTCAAGTAACTAGGTGGCTCCAAAAGTCTTCTACTATCATCCTATTTTTGGTAGTTAATATGTTGATGTAGCTTTTTTAAACTTCTTCAATAGGTTCTTGATCAGCTTATATCAAAGTATGAAGCAACCTCTCATGGTCCAGAGAAGTGGCAGAAACTAACTTTATTCTTACGACAAAGGTTTGTCACTTTGTCTTATATATTTAGTATATCCAGTTTGCTAATTTTTCTTATACTCTTTTTATATAAACATTTTTTTCTTGAATCTTATAGTTTGGAAGGTCCAATTCCTGATCTTGTCAAGAAGCAAATAGACCATATCATGTCAGAAAAGAGCTCTATGAATCTGAAATGCCGCTCAATCAAAGACAAAATGGAATTACTCAGCAAACAGTTAGAAGCAAGCGAGACATACAAATCCGATTACTTAAAGCGATATGATGATGCAATCAATGACAAAAACAAACTTGCAGAAGATTACATGACCCGTATAGCAAATCTTCAAAAAAACTCAAGCTCGTTGGATGAAAGATGCTCCAGTTTATCAAAAACAGTGGAAGCCACTAAACATGAATCAATGGAATGGAAAAGAAAATATGAACTTTCTTTATCTAAGCAAAAAGCTGCAGAAGATCAGGCTGGTTCAGAAGTAGCAAATCTTAAGGCGAGAAGCAGTGCTGCTGAGGCAAGATTAGAAGCTGCACGTGAACAAACAAAGTCTGCTCAAGAGGAAGCACAGGAGTGGAAACGTAAGTTTGATGTTGCTGTTAAAGAAGCGAAGAGCGCACTTGAGAAGGCTGCTGCTGTGCAAGATCTGTCTAATAAACAGACTCAACAACGTGAAGATGTTCTTAGGGCAGAATTTGCTGTTACATTGACTGATAAGGTGATTATCTCTTTTCCAATCTCGTGTTTTTGACCCTATTATATATAATGAAGCCTTATTTGTAGAGGTGCCACCTCTACAAATCACCCGTCAATGTTTTATATACAACGATTAATTTGCGTTATATATGTGCAATGCTATACATGTTGTGTGTGTGTGTGTTG
>LBNU01035215.1:85222-95778 GCA_014162995.1 Artemisia annua
CCTTCCCTCTTTTAAACAAGAGAGATTTAGACTATAATGTACCAATAGACATTTCATTTTAGTCACTAGTGTCTTTTGTTTACATCTGGATCATTACAATATGGCTTTGTTCCACGTTTTATTCATTTTGTAAATTGTTATGGTTTTTATAAATGAAATTAACACTTTTATTCTACAAGAATCATCCTTTCTGAAAGTCACTTTTAATGGGTTTTTTTCCCCCACTTATACAACAACCAAACTGGGATCATACTATCACAGCCAGCTTTTAATGACTCAGATGTACAAACACAAGGTACAATGACTAAAATGAGACAAATGAGAAATTATGTTGGTAGTTTCTGCATATAACCTTATACGATTAGTAAAGTGGAAATGCATCAAATTGGTTGAAAGTGATATTCAAAATGCATCAATTCTTGTAATGTGGTATGCTGAAAGTCTAGAAAAGTTTCTGCAACTATATGTAACACTTTAAATACTCAAAAAATTCAAGAATAGGGAGGCAAAAGATGCTTGTGGTCGACTCAACTTGACTCGAAATTTTACAGCCTTTACTATATATATGACAGTTTTGACCTGAACCTGTTTAGACATGTTATCCCCAACCCGCTCAATTTCTGACCACATTGATATGTTTTGTCACCACTGAAATTGCAGGAAGCTGAACTGAGAGATAGGGCATCAAAGCTTGAACATGCTGAGCAGTGTGTAACTACTTTGAGCTTGCAACTGAAGGTAAGATGCTCCACTTCTTGATATCCACATCAAAATTTATTTCCGTTGTGCAGCAACTGATGATGTATACGATTATTTCTTTTAGACTGCAGAGTCAAAGATAGAGAATTATGATTCAGATATATCTTCATTGAGAAGTCAGATCAAGGAACTTGGAGAAAGGCTAGAAAGTGCAAATGCCAAGGCTCGATCTTATGAAAGAGAAGCTGAAATTCTCATGCAAGAAAAAGTTCGTTTGGAGCAGAGATATCAATCAGAGTTTGACCGGTTTGCGGAAGTACAGGAAAGATGTAAAATCGCTGAAAAGGAAACTAAACGAGCAACTCAGTTGGCTGATACTGCCCGGGCAGAAGCAGTCACTGCCCAAAAAGCTAAGAGCGAAATGGAACGGTTGGCAGGTGAAAGATTAACTGAAATCGCTCGTGCCGAGAGGCGTATCGAGAATCTTGAAAGACAAACGAAGGACTTGTCTGAGAATTTAGAAACATACCAATCTGCTAAAATGGAGGCTGTATCTAAAGTAAAGATGCTGGAAAAAAGAGTCGGTGAAAGAGAAAAAGAAATTGAAAATTTACTAAAATCAAACAACGAGCAACGTGCTAGTACAGTGCAGGTCCTTGAAGCACTTTTGGAAACCGAACGGGCAGCTCGGGCAGATGCTAATAACCGGGCAGAAGCTCTTTCGGTTCAGCTCCAATCTACTCAAGGGAAACTTGATTCGCTTCAGCAACAAATGACTACTGTTCGTCTTAATGAATCTGCATTGGATGGTAAACTTAAAACCGCGTCGCATGGAAAACGTGTCAGAGTTAATGACACGCTTGGTACTGATTCTGTTCAAGAAATGGATATTGATGATAGAGGAACAGGACTAAACAAAAGATCACGAAGTACAACTAGCCCTTTAAAAATTGTTTCTACTGATGATAACAATCAAACTCAAGAGCCTGAAGATTATACAAAATTAAAAAAACCGGAACTCAAGGAAAAGCTCACAAAGGCTGGTTTTGCTGCCGAGGTGCTACAACTAAAGTCTACCGCCACCAAGAAAGACTTTCTGGTTCTGTACGAAAAACTAATTCTCCAGAGGCAGTGAATTGGTGAGTTTGTTGACTCACTATTTTTACTAAAATGAAAGTGACTTGAAGTTTTCTGTAGTTTAGTTATGTTGCGGGTGTGTAGAGAACGCAGGTGATAGAGTTTGAGCTGTGGTTAGTAGCAAGTGATTGTGTCATGTTCTTTTGATGACATGGTACAGTGGACTGTGTTTTCGTACAGTAAACTTGCTTTTGTGTNTTTACGGGATTTAGGCTAAAAATATATATTTATAACAATACAGTAACAACACAACAGGGTAAAATCATGACACCCAAGACTAAAACGTCTATATAAGGCATTACCAAAACATTAGGTGATGTACAAACACTGAAGCAACAAATATGAAATTCCAGACTAAGATATGATTATTACCTAAACAAAACCTCTTAACATCACTTAGTAACATCCAGTAGAGCTCAAGTTTGAGTGTCTTGATCCGGGGGGAAGACAAGAAGCTTAAAATTCTTTTGAATCAAACGGGCAGAAGCAATAGCTTTACGCGAAGTCCAAGACAACTCCATAACCTCAAGAGTTTCTATATCCCCTAAACCAGAAGGCAACTCAACAAGCTGTTCACAATGCTTCAAACTAATCTGTTGGAGTTGAGGAAATTGATGACCTGCAGCCTCCCAATGCACCAAATCTGTCTTCCCAATTTGAAGAACTCTTAGCCGAACAAAACTTCCATCGGGTGTCTTCCATATTTCACCCACAAACGCATTGTCTCCCAACTTGAGAACCTCAAGACCTGGCAACTTCCCAAGAACTGACATGTCTTTCCAACCAAGCATCGTGTCAGATATAGTAAGTTTCTTTAGTTTTGGTGGGAACTTATACCATTCGGGTAGACCATGTAACTTACCCTCCAATGGTGGAATCGGGTATGTGTCATTCAGCAATTTCAGTTTTTCGAGGTGACTTAATTTTGCAATGTTATCAAACTTACAACTACCCTTTTTCGAGGTGACTCTTGTTATGGACAGATGCATAGAACACATACATGTCAACTATGTCTTCGGCTTTATATACTTCTATTCTTATTCGTCGAACGAGTTCCTTAACTACAGCATGTTTGCTCCTGCTCTCGGTTGTTTCTTTCACGAAAGCTGCTAGTAGTCTAAGATCGTTGCATAGCGAGTCGACTTGGTCTTTGACAGTTGAGATCAAATGGGCGTTGTAGACTAATAGTTGTTTTAGATTACCTAGCAGGAATTCTACTGCTGCATCAGCCATTTTTATGTATCAAAGTGTTTTTTTTTTTTGCTGGTTCAAATGATTTGATATTGGTCACAAAATGTTATAATCTGGAATGGAATATTTTTTTGGCTTGTAGGAAAATTGGTAGCAATTTCTTGGCAAATTCATCTGATGGTTGACTCTATATAGTTATAGTCGTTGATAAAGTCGTTTAAATTGTTAAACCGTGTTCTTTTTTCAGAAATTAATTGTTATATCCTTTTTGAACATTAAAATAATTGGGCCATTAACTCCATCCATATGTTTAAAACGAGGACGGCTGCGAGCCGCCGCGTTGCGGCGGGGCAATGATCTTGCACCAAACTTTCGTGTCTGGTTGCCTGATAAATGTAGTGTTACGTAAGTGAGGGACTTATTCGTCATTTTCTGTATGTTATTGGAATAAATAGGTGGCAACTGTTTGGTTAGGGATGCATAGTTCAAGTATTGTCCCTATTTGATCAAAAAAATAAAAAAAATAATAATAATAATAATAAATAGGGGTATTGTCCCTAAACCCAATATAGAGATTAGAGATATTACCTGCAATCTTCCTAGCAAAGCTGAAAAAAAAAAAAAAAAAAAAAAAAAAAAAAAAAAAAAAAAAAAAAAGAGAAAATGGGCTAGGTAGATTTTTATTTTTTTAATTTTTCATATATATATTTTTTTCCGAATTGGGTTTCGGGAAATGAAACAGGCTCCATCAGCCTAAATTTTTTTGTGGAAGCCCGCAACAAAGACGGGTCAAACTATATGTATAGTGTTATTGTTTGTTTTTTTGGATTGGGTTAACGAACATAGAAATGGAACGGGCCCAATTAGCCAAATTGGTTTTTGTCATATATCTCGCTAAACCTGGGCCACACTGGGCTAATTGTTTGGCTCCCAGTTTGTGACGTCAAATTGACGCAAGCAATGAGGGCAACGAATAAGAAGGCACCGAATTGATGCTCTATTATATATATAGTAATTGGACAGATCGTGGTAACGTGGTTTGACTTGATTGTTGGGCCCGGCCCAAAACTCTTCATTTAAAATTTCGAACTTATTTAGTTATTTTAATTACAAGCTTATGTTTTAGTCTTTAAAGGGTGTTCACAAAACAAAAATGGTTGTTCACAAATCGTGTAATACCAAAAATCGAAACCGAAACCGAAACGAATCAAATAAAATTGAACCGAATTAAATGTTCAATTTTCGGTTTGGATATGATTTAGTAAAATGTAAACCGAATCAAATCGAAAACCGAATTTACATAAATTATAAACTTGAAAAAATATTTTTTCCCCCAAAAACTATATAATTAAACAGAAAATTTTATAAAATGGGATAATTCCATATATTCCCGACCTAAACATAAAAATACCATATACCCAAAATATAAGTTCTGAATGCATGATGTAAAATGTATTTAAAATATGTTTTAAGTAAATATGACATTATGAGTTTATTAGTTGGATAAATATGAAATTGCCTTTATAAAAATTATGTAATTCGGGTTATACAAGTCAACCCCAACCAAATTCAAATTTGGTTTTCGGTTATATCCAATTTTGTAAAATAAACCAAATAACCGGTAATCGAACCGGTGATCAACCTAAGAACTCTCATTATGAATAGTCAACGTTCGAAGTTAAAAATGTGGAGGGTATAAAATGCAAAAATCACGTGCCTCTCACAGGTCATCATAAATCAATATAAACCTAACCCTCAAAATTGATCCTAGTCAAGCCATATTTTTTCCGATCTCTTCGCTACCGACAATCACCTCCATTGGGTGGTCGGATTTTGGACATCGTCTGCTTGTGGACACCCTCAGCTCAATTCCTTTGACAACCCATCTTGGCAATCGATCCGTTATTGTGGCTATAGAGAACTGGATGCCATTGTTACTTCACCCAAATATTTTTTTTAAGAACATTGTATGTAACTTTTTAGATTACGTATTTAGAATAATCAGATGGCATAAAACTTTTAGTAATTTGAGAAGCTAAGGGTGCGTTTAGTTGAGGGAAAACATCCTTGTTTTCCACAAAATGTTTTGTGGAAAACAAGGAAAACAGAGATCGCGTTCAAACTAGTGTTTTCCAATAAAATTTTTTACAAAACACAAAATTCCTATTTCCAAGTTCAATACACAAAACTAGAAAACACTTTTTTTTTTTGTTTTCACCTATTTTACTTTAAAATACCCCAAAATATGTTTTTGTCCATTTTTATATATTTTCGTCGGTTTTTATCCGTTTTTATCTATTTTTCTCCGTTTTCGTCCGATTTTTACGTTTTCGTCCAATTTTTTACGTTTTCATCTGATTTTTACGTTTTCGTCCGTTTTTTTACGTTTTCGTCCGTTTTTTACGTTTTCGTTCGATTTCTTACGTTTTCGTCAGATTTCTTACGTTTTCGTCCGATTTTTTACGTTTCGTCTGATTTATTACGTTTTCGTCAGATTTCTTACGTTTTCGTCCGTTTTTTACGTTTTCGTCAGATTTTTTACGTTTTCGGCCGCTTTTTTACGTTTTCATCTTATTTCTTACGGTTTCGTCTGTTTTTTTACGTTTTCGTCAGTTTTTTTACGTTTCGTCCGCTTTTTTACGTTTTCGTCAGATTTTTTACGTTTTCGTCCGTTTTTTTACGTTTTCGTCTGATTTCTTATGTTTTCGTCAGATTTTTTACGTTTTCGTCCGTTTTTTTACGTTTTCATCTGATTTATTACATTTTCGTCTGTTTTTTTACATTTTCGTCCGTTTTTTTACGTTTTCGTCAGATTTTTTACTTTTTCGTCCATTTTTTACGTTTTTGTCAGATTTTTTTACGTTTTCGTCCATTTTTTTACGTTTTAGTCTGATTTCTTACGTTTTCGTCAGGTTTCTTACGTTTTCGTCTGTTTTTTTACGTTTTCGTCTGATTTCTTACGTTTTCATCATGTTTTTTACGTTTTCGTCCATTTTTTTGCGTTTTCGACAGATTTCTTACGTTTTCGTCCGATTTTTACGTTTTCGTTAGTTTTTTTACGTTTTCGTCCTTTTTTTACTTTTTCGTCCGATTTCTACGTTTTCGTTAGATTTCTTACGTTTTCGTCCATTTTTTTTCGTCAGATTTTTTACGTTTTCGTCTATTTTATTACGTTTTTGTATGTTTTATTACGTTTTCTTCTGATTTTTTACTTTTTTTTTCAGATTTCTTATGTTTTCGTCAGATTTCTTACGTTTTCGTCCATTTTTTAAGTTTTCGTCTGTTTATTACGTTTTCGTCTGTTGATGAGTGTGTAAATACTCATCATTTTTGTCGTATCTGAACTGCCAAAACATCCAAAAATACTCAGAAATGCATCAAAATACTGAAAATATCCCAGGATTGTGTTTTATATGTTTCAGATGCAAAATGATTAAAAACAAATGAAAAACGAACAAAGTTTGCATAATTGGCAGTTTCAGTCCCTCAACTTTCAAAACTTGTCAAAATTAGTCCCTGAGCATTTATTTTGAAAGAAAAGTCAACCAAAGTCCTTTGAAAATCACAAGTTGTCATAATTAGTCCTTTGGTGAAAAATTTCAAAAGTTTACAAAACTAGTCCCTGAACTTTGCAAAATTGTCAAAATTAGTCCCTGGGAGTTAAAACTTTAGAAATTATCAATTATGGTCCTTGTGTTATTAAACTTATGCAAATATGGTCCCTGAAGTTTCAAGTTTGGCAGATTTGGTCCCTGTGAAATTCAAAAGTGGAAAAATCAACAATGGTCCTTGTACTATTCATCATTGGCAAATTATACCCCTTGGACAACTTTGGAAGACTTACACTTCAGCCCCCTCAATTTTCAGATTTTATAATATTACTAAGGTGAATATAAGAATTGAGATAGATTACGACAACACTTAAACATGTTTTCTAGTTTTGCAAAATTGAAAACACAAACACATGTTTCTCAAACTAAACGCGTTTTCTAAATTTTCCATTATTTTGTGGAAATAAAACTCCCCTCCCTTTTGTTACAAAACAAGAAATAGGAAATGAAAGAAAATGTTTTCCAACTAAACGCCACCTAAAACTTTTAGTAATTTGGTTTGCCATAAAATATAAACATACATAAAGTGTTATTTTGAGGCTCGATAATGGATCGGTTGGGTATCTTTTTGTATTTTATTGGTTTGGACAGGATTATCATGTGGAACTTTTCTTATACTGATAAAATTTTGGTTGTGAAACTGTGTGTCTGTGTTTAACATGGTTTTGTTCTTAGATAACACATAAAAATTTGATTTGTTTCTTATTTCTCGGGTGTATTTCGTGGTATGTACCAAACACTGGAATTAACTAAAATTTATTACTAGTAATAAATTTCATTTATCTACATTTCTATTCTCTACTCCATTTCGCTTCACTGTATTTCTGTAACACCCCAACCCGCCAAGGGTAGAAGTGCTACATTATGGTGACATATCAAAGCATATACAGACATACAACATATGTATTACAATTGAATTCCAAAGGTTACAAACGTTTTCCTGATAAAGGAATCTCAGAATCTTAAAATACAAAATGATAATCTAAAGTCTTATCAAAACCACGCAGAATCTTCTCTAAAACTCCTATTTGCACTCTTCACCCATAACCCAGCTTCCTTCTAAAACCTGCCGCGGGGAAAAGAAAACGCGGCTGAGCTTAAAAAGCCCAGTGAACAGATATAACAACAGGGTAATGTGAAACAGAAGAAAAGAGACCGAATATGTTGCATTGGATGAGTATCAGAATGGTCATAGCATAAGAAATAATGGCAATAAGGTGAAATAAATATTAATAAGAAAAGATTCAGTGTTACGTTACCAGTTTAAGTTTAAATCTAAGTTAAGGTGCAGACAAAGTATTCAGTATTTCAACCACGTGCCCAGAACAGATCAGATAATAACAGATAATCGCCTCATATGCAATCCAGAGGGGAGGCCTCAGAATATCAGATATAAACAGAGGGGTGACCTCAATGGGTTGTGAAGGACGTGTATTGCACACACAGCCACATTCACCAGATAACAGATAATAACAGATAACAGATATCAGATAACAGACCTAGGATGCATCCATTCGCCCCTTACCCATTCACATGCAGACCATAATCAAAGGGACGGTGTGAGAAATCACTCACCCACACATGAGTCATGTCACTGGTGCATCAATGACACGGACATGGAACCCCCATGCCTAGTGATAGCCCGGGTTTCATACTGAATGGTCAATGTCTAATTTTAACAGTTCAGATTACATATCAGAATTAATTATCCAGATTAAACAGATGTCCAGATTTTTTTACAGATCGTATCAGATATACAGATGTCAGATTTAGTCAGATTAGTAGTTTCATAAATCAGAGATTCAATTTTAGAAAGGTTCACAAGTCAGAAGTTCATCCTTTAAAGGGTTTATAAATCAGAAGTTTATCTTTTGAAAAGGTTTATAAATCAGAAGTTTATCTTTTAAAAAGGTTCATAAGCCAGAGGTTCATAAATCAGAAGTTCAATATCAAAAGGTTTATATATCAGAAGTTTAATATCAGAGGTCCATGTTTCATAAATACAATGTCAAAGGTTCAGATAGCAATTTCAGATAGTAAGTGATTCAGAAAATAACCAATGATTCAGGAAACAAGTTCAAACAGTAAGGGATCATAGCAATGGCATAGGGAATCCTAAGCAAAAGAAACAGAAAGGTAACAATGGTTCATACCAATGGTTCAGAGTTTACAAGTATGAAAGTTTAATAAGAAAAACAGATTTAGAAGTCTTCCATTTCATTTAAAATCATATTTATCATAAAGGTAGTTCTTTAAAATATTTTTAGCAAGAGTTATTTAAATTTCCATTTAAAACAAGTCTAATATCATATTAACAGAAATCATATCCATACAGTTGTCCCATGCCATCCGGTTATATTTTCAAAAGTTATCATACAAATGTAATATCAATGAACCAGAGATATCAGAGGAACCAAGATCAGAAATCAGAGTGGAGTGGGGAAGACGGATCATGAGTCATGAGAAACCTTACTGAAAGGTCAGAATATCTGTACCTCAACCAGTAGACAAAGCGGACACAAAAGCGTCAGACATAAATAGGAACTCCTCATTCTTCACTGGACCTAGACGGATTAGAAGTCGAGAATTATTCATTTATTCATTTTAAATCAGATTGCTTCTTTTTGAGTTATCTTTCCATATTTAGCAGATTTCTATTTTTAGTAACTTTCCAGATTTAGCATGACTTCCTATCTTATTAGATTTCCAGAATTAGTAAGTTTCTATTTTTAGAAGGTTTCCAATTTCAGAAGTTTCCAAAATTAATACTTTCCAAAAGTAGCAGGTTTCCATAAGTAGTAAGATTTCCTTAATTGGCAAGTTTCCATTTACAGACATTTTCATTAAAGTTACATTGATCATTTTGCCAAGTTATTAGCTTCTCAGAATTCACAGATATGGTTTAATGCTTATTTCCCAAGATTAGGGTTTCTTTTGAAACTTTAGCATAGTTTAGGGTTTAAAGTGTCAATTACTCAATTCAAAGGTCACAAATGAAATATATCACATTTTAACACTTAGACATAAGTCATACCAGTCTCAGATATTAGATTTACACTTTACACCCCTCCAGTTACAAAAGTTACATATTAAACCCTTAATTAAACATATTTCCATAATTAAACCATAAATTAATATAATTATCAAATAAGCCCTTCATTTATCCAAAATTTACAAGAACAGCCCTTAACCATTTATTCAGATCATACAATGCTTAATTTGCCATATTTACCATTTTAGTCCCTCAAGTTATAATATTTACTCTTTAGCCCTTTAAAACATATACTTAACATATAAACCTTATAATTCATCAAGTAATCATTCAAGCCCATCAAATATCATTAAATTACAATTTTAGGCCCTTCATATAAATAATGTACTGTTCCAAAATCATACTTTCATAATATTACACTTTTAGTCCTTATATTTAATTAATTACATTCCATATCCTTTAATTATACATTTTAAACATAAAATCCATTCAATTATCAAATATACATTATTAGCCCCTCAATAACTTTAAAATGCAGTAAACAACTCATAAATATCATATTTACAGAATTAGTCCCTCATTTACTATAACACCCCCATTTTCAGGTTTGCAACGGAAGGGACATGGGGTGCTATATATCGATCACATAGTACAAAAAAATAAACAAGTTTCATACAAGAAATATTTAATAAACATAAACCTTAAAAGGTTATTATGTTTTACAAGAAGTCCCAAAAGTTTACAAAGTTTAAAAGATACAAAGGATAATAAAAGTCTTTAACATTTTAGTACATAATAAAACATTTAAAAACATGAGCCATCTTGATTGATAATCTTTCCTTGCGCGGCCCATCCAAGCTGAGATACCTACGGACCTGAGATAAAACATGCTAAAAGTCAACAAATAATGTTGAGTGAATTCATAG
>LBNU01035215.1:120728-138642 GCA_014162995.1 Artemisia annua
TAAATCTATTCAGGAGATTGATCCAAAAGATAAAGGAAAAGGAATTCTAGTGGAATCAGAAAAGAAAAAGAAAAAGAAGTCCTTTACCATAGAGCAGATCAGAGCTTATCAAGAAGCTCAAGGTGAAATTGCAGCTAAAAAGCTTCAAGCAGAACTTGATGCTGAGTATGAAAAGGAAAGACAAGAAGCTGCTGTTCAAACAAAGTTCAAGAAATCAATGACTAAGGCTCAAGAACGAAATTTCTTTATGTACTACTTGAAAGGAAGAGGATACAAGGGTTTGACAAGGTTGAATCATTCTCAGATGAAGAAATTATATGATGATGTCAGAACAGAATACCAAAGACAAGTAGATGGTATCGATCATTGTACACACAAGTTATATGTATATATAACTTTGTTTTTGAACTTAAGGCATTTAAACAAACACGAGTTTTGTTCATAACTAAATGACTAATATTCGCGATAAAAACCGGACTTAGACTATCAACTAAAACTTGCCATATCTTTTAGGTTGTGTGTGAAGTCGTTGCCTTGCGATACTACTGCTACTACTGTACTACTGAGGTGAGTTCACAGCCCACTTTTAACTGTTTTTGTGGGGAGATACATGCTTAAAACCGAACAGAAGTCTTTTATTGGTATTGTTATACTGGCTGACCGTTATTATTGCTTAAGTAGCTATTGCCAAAAGTCCCTCGATCATGAACCTTAATCACTTGTAGGGTGAACGTAAATAACTGTGGATAGATCTATTAGGGACTGACAATCCCCGTTTGGTTGTTGGAGAAAACCACCAAACGCACTTTATTTTGATAACATAGGTTACTGGCAAATACCTATCTTGAGAGCCCATATTATTTTTGCGTCATATTATTTATATGATTGGCTGTTCATCGTTGATTACTAAACCCTTAACAAGCTATATAATAGTTTGGTCAGAGTATAAAGATCCAACACCAAAGCTCGTGACCTTACTCACTTGTTTACTTCCTCAAATATGACCCAAGTAAAATCTCAAATTCACTTTGAGTAAATTGGGTAAAATGTGTCACATGCCTCCAAACCGCCACCCTTGCTCCCCAATCCTTACAAAACCTAAGATTACTCTTCTAAGAATGTCAGAAATGAACAGAGATTCTCTTACACATTCCTTGCTTTGTAAAAACTCAATTGGGTACTAGAAGAGGCGACATGCAATTTACTTGAGCTAACACTCAACCTCTTGTGATCTCTACTTGTATACACTCTCTACTACTCTCTATAAAACCCTCCATGTGAGCTCAGTTGATAACTCACACTCAAACGCACCACATTTCAAATTTCGTGAAGGTTATAGAGTTGAATTAGGACAAACTGTTTTCCTGTCGTACGAGGTGTCGAAGTGAGTCCAGGGTACCACGTTGCTTGTCCTGCATCTTTGGTGGGTCGTGAATCGAACCACATTCCTCTCTTGTTCCAGTTTGATCCCTACGTAACGTTTGTACCCCACCCCTAGAGGTGAGGTAAGATACTTGGAACCTTTTTACTATTTTTCATTTCGTATATTTTGATTTTGCACGTTTACCTTGATCTTTTATCTCGTAAAATAATAACGTGGCACATATATATTATTCGACATTCAAGATGCTTACTATGCTAACAAACAAGAATGGTAAAGATTTGGAACTAATAATAACGTTTTCGTATTGTAATGACACGTTTAAAAGTCACCTTGACCCATTCGATATTTGTTGAAAACACTTAGAATATTTTTAGACTTGGAAACTGTTTTCAGAAATGATTTGGAACGTTTACTTTGGCCTCGTAAATATTAAATTCGACACATGACATGTTCATTTTAAAGCTCAAACCCACTGACAACGTTACTAGCAACCAGGAAACATAAATAGCTCGATCTAATAAGCTCATATAAGCTGTTTTCAAAAGCCAATCCGTTTGTACGAAATCAGTTTGCTAAAACCTTTATATAATAACAATTGGGCTTGTAAGCCCAATAAGCAGTTTATAAGCTTATTCGATAAGCTGGCCTCACAAGCTTAATTAAAACATTTTTATAACTTAAAATGAGCCCAAGACCAGGCCCAAACCTTTTGAAAGCCCAATGGATCAAAATATGTTATCGGGCCTTAGTTTTGTCTCGTTAAGGCCCATTAAGTGAAAATTTGAGATTTTTAAGCTATTAAGCAGTCTTATAAGCTAAATAAGCTATTCTGAGCTTATTTGAAAAAGTAAAAATGTTAAGTTTTAAGTTTAGTAACTTTTGGACTAACTTTGCAAAATTTCACTAACGGAGGACTAAAACTGTAAAATCTGTAAACTTATGGTCAAAACTATCAAACTGATTTTATAGATTCTAAACTGTTAATATTGATACTTGGAGTTAATAAATGTAAATATTGATACTATTTGGACTTAAAATGAAATAATATTTAACGTTGGATTAAAAATGTAAAGTTTATACCGTTAGGGTTAAAAATGTAACTATGGTAAAACTTAAAGGATTTTTCTGTAATATTATTTTATAAAAATAATATTAATATTTTATATATAAATATACATATTTAATATAAAACTTTTATAAATTTAACTTATATATATACGTTATATAATTTGCGTGTTATAATTAATTCGTAACAAAATATATATATATATATATATATATATATATATATATATATATATATATATATATATAACGATACGTTTATTCATTTTCTTTTATAATTACAATCGTGACTCATCGTCTACAAGCTATGACCTATTTATGATGACTTTCCATCGATCATCGATCATTGTACACACAAGTTATATGTATATATAACTTTGTTTTTGAACTTAAGGCATTTAAACAAACACGAGTTTTGTTCATAACTAAATGACTAATATTCGCGATAAAAACCGGACTTAGACTATCAACTAAAACTTGCCATATCTTTTAGGTTGTGTATGAAGTCGTTGCCTTGCGATACTACTGCTACTACTGTACTACTGAGGTGAGTTTACAGCCCACTTTTAACTGTTTTTGTGGGGAGATACATGCTTAAAACCGAACACAAGTCTTTTATTGGTATTGTTATACTGGCTGACCGTTATTATTGCTTAAGTAGCTATTGCCAAAAGTCCCTCGATCATGAACCTTAATCACTTGTAGGGTGAACGTAAATAACTGTGGATAGATCTATTAGGGACTGACAATCCCCGTTTGGTTGTTGGAGAAAACCACTAAACGCACTTTATTTTGATAACATAGGTTACTGGCAAATACCTATCTTGAGAGCCCATATTATTTTTGCGTCATATTATTTATATGATTGGCTGTTCATCGTTATGTGTCATGAGCTTAAGGCAATAACGGGTATTATTTATATGATATGATTTTTCAACTTGTTTGATTGCATGTGATTTGCAATTAATGACTATATCTTGTGTTCAAACTATTTAACTTAAACTCTATGAATATCACTCAACTTTTGTTTATTTTTAACATGTTTATCTCAGCAGTTAAGCAAGAAGGACCATGAAGGCACGGAGTGGGCATTTAAACCGACACGGGCTTAAATAAATGTTTTGATACATTTCAAATAAACTTGTTGTTTAAATTATGAAACATCTTGATGTCTTGAATATTTGGTATTTTGAATAAATCTTAACTTTAAAACGTCACTTTGTGTCGTTTTCTATGATTGTGACAAAGATCTTTGAAGTAATACCCCGAAAGTCTTCCGCTGTCATTATTAAGTCTTCCGCTGTTATTGACAAATTTTAGGGGTGTTACAATAACAGCCTATTAGTAGCTTCTTAATTTCCAAAATTTCATCAAAACATAATAATACGCCTTTAACAAAGCTAAAAAGTGCGATTATCTAAGGTGTATAGCCCATTTCCCTAACAGATACGAAGCAAGGCTTTTGGTATCTCTAAACTACTTAACCATCACAAAATAACACATTCAGTTCTTTAAGAGGCATTTCATCGAACACATTCAGTTCAAAAACTATAAGTAACTACTCAACAGAAACTAACACCTTCAGTTCAACGCAATCCGGACCGAATCGTTATATCTCTAAACTACTTAACCATCACAAAACACATAATAATAATCGTTATCATATTGTACAACAAGAAACACATTAATAAACGATTAACTAACATTGACATGATGATGATGATCGGAACAGTGAACGATTACGGCGATTACGGCGACGAAACCACGGTGACGAAACACCAATTAACTAACATTGACCACGGCGACGAAACCACGGCGATTACGGCAGCGATTAACAGTGAACGGATTTAGTATGTTTAATTGTAACAGTGAACGATTAACAGTGAACGGATTTAGTTTGTTTAATTGTAACAGTGAACGATTAACAGTGAAGGGATTTAGTATGGATAGAGTTATTTTGATGTAACAGTACTGAACGGATTATATTTTGAGTGAGGATTTTATTTTGTAAAAGTATATATATATATATATATATATATATATATATATATATATATATATATATATATATATATATATATATATATATATATATATATATATATATATATATATATATATATATATATATATATATATATATATATATATATATATATATATATATATATATATATATATATATATATATATATATATATATATATATATATATATATATATATATAATAGTGTTACTGTGTAAAAAGTTTTGTAAATAATTCTTTAGTCTAAAAAGTATATATAATAGTGTTACTACACATTTCTTTTCTTTTCATTTTTGTAGCTTTTGTTTCCACAATTATAAATGTGGCTTTTTTATGTAGTTATTTTTACATTTATAAGTGTAGCATTTTTTAAGTGTTTTCTTACACTTATAAGTGTGGCCTTTTAAGAATTTAATTTACTTCAATTATAAATGTAGCGTTATTGCTATTATCCACACTTATATATGTGGAGTATTTTTTAAAAGATTTGTAACACATATAAATGTAGCAAAATTATGATTTCATATAAAAAAAAACTCCACACTTGACTATACCGTGGTAAAATAAGTGTGGAGAGTAGCACTATTTTTTGTAGTGAATATACTACTCATGAAACCATAAATTATAAATTCCCATAAGAACACTAAAACTGTGATGAAGAATGACCACTTACGGACTGCATGAATTGTCATATATCGCCACACTTGCCGCATTAGTACCTCTGTTACCCTTCTCATCATCATGTTAACCAAAGATGATGACTTATAATGTGACCTACAACTTTGGGAAAGAATGGGAAAGTGAAACTAAGAGCTATGGCATGAAATCCCAACATTGGATAGTGTTAAAATGTGCAAAGGATGTCGTCTTTCACCTGTTGAGTGCCAATATTTATGATAAGTATACGTAAATACTAGACATAAAATTCTATTACGATAAATGTCAATCAGCAAGTTCTTAACATAGTCTCCTAGTTTCAATATATACTATTAAGAGTTTCTTCAGATAGTTGATTGTCCATTTCATAGTAGTTAGAGATATAGATTCTCTCTCAAATGAAAGAGTTAGTAGACTACATTTATAAGAGACAAACTGGTATCGTTATTGGTCCTAATAAAGTGCGTGTATAGAGCAATCACATAACTATCGATATTTGCAACAATCTACTTCCTTCTAGCTACCAAATGGTAACTTTAACGAATCCATCCTTCCCTCCAAACCTTTTGCACTCATCTATAGCCTTAAAATAGTCAACTAACCTATATAGCAAAATACATCTAATGATACCACAACCTTAAAAGTTACTTCCATATCTTTTCTACTAATTATATACAATAACTTTTTCCCATAATATCTCAGATTTTGAGAGAGTAGAGTTTTTAAGTCTATAGCCTAAAAACGCATATAATTTTCGAAGTTACTCTTCACTGATAAGGCTGATTAATAATCGACTGGTTAAATAATGGGTCACTAAAAAATAATTTTCCACTTAACCAAGTGAACCCTCCATGACCCATTTCATTTAGAACTAATGCTCACGTACGAAAAATAACATTTAAATCAGCAGTAAAATTAGTACTTAAAAATATCAGTTACTAATAAGTATCATTAGACCAATGCTTACTTAAATTAAAGGAAACTAATGCTACAAATACGAGCGTCACAATTTGACAATAGAGAATCTAAACACCAACCATAAACATCTTTGGATTTTTTAGTTATTCAATGCTAATTTCTTCGTAATGATTTGGGTCATTGCTCATGTAGTTTAAAGAACCAAACAGAGCATACACACACATATATATATATATATATATATATATATATATATATATATCAGGGCCGGCTTTGAGGGTGTGCAAGGTGAGCGACCGCTCAGGGCCCCAAAATTTGTCTCGTTAATAATTATATGTGTGTACATATATTTTTTACGAAGAAAAAGATATTTAAAAGAGAAAATATATTAAATGAGTAATATGTTAGAACGTTTAGATAATTAATTGCATTATATCTTATAAGTGGGTAACACTTTATTTATAAACATTTTTCTCGAAAGGCTTTTATGTAATTTCGCACAGGGCCCTCAAAAATTTTATCAAATCATGGGACGGCCCTGCATGCATGTCTTAAGTTAAAAGTGAGTATTGACGATCACATAGTTATTGTTGTTGCCTCAATCATAACACGTTAATTTGATGCTACTTGAATCATTACAACATGGAATGCCCTTAAAATGAACAATTTAAGTAGCACTAAGTTCACTCATCTATCTTTGCACCATTTTCATTTTACCTTTAGCAATGACCGCTTCAATTATGAAAGCAATAGCAATCATAAGCTGCAAAACACTTGCACTGTCGGCATCAATCCTTCTCGTCTTCGTGGTTCTTTTGTTCTCAAACCAACAAAAGTATTTCCAAACCGACATCTTTCAAGTCACAACACGCAAACCTCATGAAAGCACCACCAATATCTCCCACCTTGTTTTCGGGCTTCTTGGGTCCACAAGGGCATGGCATTACCGAAAACCGTACATTGAGTCATGGTGGCGCCCAAATGTCACCCGTGGGTTCCTCTACCTTGACACAAACCCCACCAACGATCTTCTACCATGGTCGCCTGCATCTCCCCCTTTTCGTGTCTCTGATGATATTTCAAAGTTACTAAAAGAAATAAAACACGTTGCACCAATCATGGCTCGAATGGTGCATGGCGTTATAGAGGTTTTTAGAGAAGAGAGGGAAGGGGTGAGGTGGTATATCATGGGAGACGACGACTCGATGTTTTTTGCTGACAATTTGGTGGATGTTTTGTCNAGTTTTTAAGTCTATAGCCTAAAAACGCATATAATTTTCGAAGTTACTCTTCACTGATAAGGCTGATTAATAATCGACTGGTTAAATAATGGGTCACTAAAAAATAATTTTCCACTTAACCAAGTGAACCCTCCATGACCCATTTCATTTAGAACTAATGCTCACGTACGAAAAATAACATTTAAATCAGCAGTAAAATTAGTACTTAAAAATATCAGTTACTAATAAGTATCATTAGACCAATGCTTACTTAAATTAAAGGAAACTAATGCTACAAATACGAGCGTCACAATTTGACAATAGAGAATCTAAACACCAACCATAAACATCTTTGGATTTTTTAGTTATTCAATGCTAATTTCTTCGTAATGATTTGGGTCATTGCTCATGTAGTTTAAAGACCCAAACAGAGCATACATATTATATATATATATATATATATATATATATATATATATATATATATATATATATATATATATATATATATATATATATATATATATATATATATATATATATATATATATGATAAGGTTACAAAATGAGAAAAAACATTGCAAAGATTTTAGTACAAATAACTCACAAATAAGGTGATCGTTCTTGTTACATCTTTAATAATTATATTGCAATATTGTAAATCATTGTGGCAAAAAAGCAACATTTTGGTCGCTTTGTGACAATTCCTTTTCTAGTGTATCCATTTCATTTTCTAAAACTAAAGTTGAAATTCTTTCACTTGTTCGAGAGTGTAGCTAGCCTTGATCAGCCACTTTCAATGGCTTTTAGCATTCACATTTGAAAGTAGCTATGTGCTTCTTGAAACTCATTCTCAAATTAAGAATTGGTTTCAACCTATCAACAAATAGATTACAGAAATCAATCAAAACCCATAAATCTTTCAAAATCAAAAGCTGAAACTATTAGGGTGTTTTTAAGAATAAAAGGATTAGAAAAGATTTGGTTTTTTAATATGTCAAAGTCCCCAATTGGGGTATTCCTTTATTATAGAAAAAATATACAGTAACTTTTAAGGTCAGTTGTCCGATTGTGTCAACTTAGTGCTGTTGTAATTCTGTTTAGATTAGAATTAGCTTGGCCGGTTGTGTAATCTTAGCGTTGATGTAATTGACTAATTCTACCTAGATTAGAATCAGTATGGCCGGTTAAGTAATCTTATTGTTGTTGCTTCTTACTACTAGTTGTTTATCTACATACTCCTTCCGTCCCAAAATTTAAGTCCAGTTTGATTTTTTGACTCGAACTTTGACTTCGAATATTTTTGTTTGTATTATATAATACTTGATGCAAAATATATAAATGGATTGGGTTTAGTTGTATTTTCATTTGGTATACTTTTCATCAAGTGTTATATAATACAAACTAAGGGTGAGCATTCCGACCATTTGGACCGGACCGACCGACAAAACCGACCGGACCGACCGAATGACCAACGGTCCGGTCTCGGTCTGGGATTTTCATTAATTCGGTCCTCGGTCCGGTCGGTCCGGACCGACCAAAAAACCGAAAAAACTTGCCAAAATCTTGCCTAATTGGACCGTGATCACCCCTAATACAAACAAAAATATTTAAGGTCAAAGTTCGATTAAAAAAGTCAAACTGGATTTAAATCTTGGGACGGAGGGAGTAATATACTACTGTAATTGTTTGTAGAAAAAATATATCAGTAATTGGGAATATGCTTATGTCTTCACTTTCAGCTTTATATGTTTTGGCGAAAGCACCCGTGAAATTGAGTAGGTATCAAGGTATGAAGAGGTCCAAGTCTTTATGACAAGCGATAAAATGTCTTTTTCCTCGAAAAATATAAAGTTTGTAACTGGTATTTAGTTTAATTAATGGTCCATGTTCACTTTAATTATTATATATGTTTTAGCGAAGGAACCCGTGAAATAATAGTGAAAACTTGGACTACTTTTTTAGGCCTAATCCTATGTTTGACGAGTATACAATTTCTCACTTCAAAAGTTTATTGTTGATAATGACCTAATTCAGTCTTTTAAGCATAGAATTAGTCCCACAAGTTATCNGATGTAATTGACTAATTCTACCTAGATTAGAATCAGTATGGCCGGTTAAGTAATCTTATTGTTGTTGCTTCTTACTACTAGTTGTTTATCTACATACTCCTTCCGTCCCAAAATTTAAGTCCAGTTTGATTTTTTGACTCGAACTTTGACTTCGAATATTTTTGTTTGTATTATATAATACTTGATGCAAAATATATAAATGGATTGGGTTTAGTTGTATTTTCATTTGGTATACTTTTCATCAAGTGTTATATAATACAAACTAAGGGTGAGCATTCCGACCATTTGGACCGGACCGACCGACAAAACCGACCGGACCGACCGAATGACCAACGGTCCGGTCTCGGTCTGGGATTTTCATTAATTCGGTCCTCGGTCCGGTCGGTTCGGACCGACCAAAAAACCGAAAAAACTTGCCAAAATCTTGCCTAATTGGACCGGACTGACCGAAGACCGACCGGACCGAACCGGACCGAGAGCGGACCGACCACATTCGGTCCGGTCTCGGTCTATGGTTTTTTCCTAACTCGGTCTTCGGTCCGGTCCGGTCTTGGCCGGTCCGGTCCGGTTTTTGGACCGTGATCACCCCTAATACAAACAAAAATATTTAAGGTCAAAGTTCGATTAAAAAAGTCAAACTGGATTTAAATCTTGGGACGGAGGGAGTAATATATACTACTGTAATTGTTTGTAGAAAAAATATATCAGTAATTGGGAATATGCTTATGTCTTCACTTTCAGCTTTATATGTTTTGGCGAAAGCACCCGTGAAATTGAGTAGGTATCAAGGTATGATGAGGTCCAAGTCTTTATGACAAGCGATAAAATGTCTTTTTCCTCGAAAAATATAAAGTTTGTAACTGGTATTTAGTTTAATTAATGGTCCATGTTCACTTTAATTATTATATATGTTTTAGCGAAGGAACCCGTGAAATAATAGTGAAAACTTGGACTACTTTTTTAGGCCTAATCCTATGTTTGACGAGTATACAATTTCTCACTTCAAAAGTTTATTGTTGATAATGACCTAATTCAGTCTTTTAAGCATAGAATTAGTCCCACAAGTTATCTATGCCAATCAAAATCTAGAAGTGAGAAATTGAGAATGATTAAAAGAGGAGGAAATTCTTCAAATCCCCCAAAAGTACATAGGTACTTACCCCATATACCCCAAAAAAATTACTTTTCTTCAAATACCCTATGGACGACTCTCTCCCAAGAATTCTTGGGCAACTCTCTCAGAATTGTAACATGTGTCATATTGGTTGTCCCCACAATGTACTTGCATAGTACTAGTTACTCCACTAATTTCTTGAGCGATTGGGGCTTACATTCTTGGGAGACTTATTTTTTTATTTTTTTATGAAAAAGTTATTAATTATATTTTTGGTACTCGTAGTTTGGTTGGTATTTCATTTTTGGCCGTAACAAATTTACTTTAATAAATTGCTTCATCCCTTTCTAATTTCTTAACTTTTTTATAGCATTTTTTGTTCTTGTGATTTGTTTGATATTTTATTTTTGGTCACACTTTTTCTCTCTTTTACAAATAAAAACACATTTTTTTTAACATAATACAAACACATATTTCCCTAATATAAAAAAACACATTATCTCCTCTTGATCTCACATCCTTCCGATACGTAACCCAGATCTCTCGATCTCAAATCCTCTCTCCGTCTATGTATGTGAATTTACATAATTCCCTTTCTAGTTTCTACCAGTACATTGATTATTTGTCACATGAAAAAGCCATGAGCATATGATCACATTCCAACAAACACTCCAAAAAAGAATTACCATAAAATTAATCTCATTTAAAAATCCACACAAGAAACCTCCATAAGAAAACACCCAGATGATAAATTCTTCTTTTTTCTCACCTACCAAAAAAAAAGAAAAAAAAAAGAGAGAGAGAGATTAATTATCATCGGATCGATCAAAGTGAAGTAGTTGACCACAACATTTTGGGCAATCCTCAACTTGTTTAGGCACCATGAAGTACATGAAACAACCCTTACATCCAGCAACAACTAATACATTAGTATTTTGCCCACTTATGCTTTAAAACACATAACCCAGATCTTGAATAAAGTTTAGTCTCGATCTCACATCCATCTCTCGATCTAACAAACAAATAACAAAAAACAATTAGATCTTGAATAAAGTTTATTCTCGATCTCTCGATCAAACAAACTCACCTCATCACCATCACCAACGAATGAAGTTTAATTTCGGTTTCAAGATCTTGAATAAAGGTCTCGGGTAGGTTTTGTGTTTTACTTACAGATCAATGATATGGGTTTTGTTAGAAGAAGTATAACTTACACTAACACGTAAGTTATCTCAGTATATGGGTTATTGGAAAAATGACTTGTTTGGTATTTAGATGCTATTTTACTTCAGTAATGTTTGAAAAAATATACTATGTCCAAATTCTGACGTAAACGTGGTATTTCAGTCTAAAGTATACTATGGGTTATAGTAAATTAGGAATAGCCTAATGTTTGGTATTTAGGGCTTTGTTACAGATCAATGTTTGTGTTTAAAGGAGTGTACGGCACAATGAATGAATTGATTCATGACTCTTTAAAAAAAACAAAAATAAAAAATTATATATAGCAAACAGAGGGTTATAACAGGGGATACCATTTGAGTGGTGGTCGGAGTGGGTCGTGGTGGTGGCCGGAGTGGATGGTGGTTGTTGAATTTTGTAGATGCGATTTTGTATTTCTGGAAAATAGAATGTGTTTATATTATGTTAAAAAAAATGTGGTTTTTATTTGTAAAAGAGAAAGAAAAAACGTGACCAAAAATGAAATATCAAACAAATCACAAGGATTGTTTTTGAGGTGAAAGGAAAAGAGATGAAGTTAGGTGTTTGCTGGAGCTGGTGTTAAATCTTGAATATGTGTTTTTTATAAGATGTGTTTTTATTTATAAAAGAAAAAAACAAAAATGAAATACCAATAAACAATAAGGACCAAAAATGCACATGGGTAGGACCCAGTTGCCCAAGAATGCACATGGGTAGGATCTAGTCGCTCAAGAAATATGTCCTATTATATAATATAAAAAACAATACTTTTTGACTAAAAGACAAAATAAGCAAAGTCGCCTAAGAATGTAGGCCCCAGTCGCTCAAGAAATTAGTGGGGTAACTAGTACTATGCAAGTACATTGTGGGGGCAACCAAAGTGACACGTGCCACAATTCTGAGAGAGTTGCCCATGAATTCTTGGAAGAAAGTCGCCCTTGGGGTATTTGAAGAAAAGTGATTTTTTTGGGGTATATGGGGTAAGTACCTATGTACTTTTGGGGGATTTGAAGAATTTCCTCTTAAAAGAGATCTCGTGTCAGTAAACTAGTTATAATGCCCGCGCACACGCGAGGTTTTTTCTAATATTTTGAATAATGTATTTTGACCAGTTGTAATTTAAATTCCAACATAAATCAGTTAATGCGGGTCATGTTTAAAGCTTATTTGCTATAATGTGTCTACTTTCACATAATCTAATACGAAACGTGATAAATGGTTTGAGTGTCTCAAACTGTATAAAAGTAATCCAATATATTTTCTAAATGCATAACGGAAAGTAAAGTTGTTAGCATCGTATTTTTTATATTATGAAGTGTCGGTCATTATATTCTTGAATCATGTAATAGGTTGCGTTAGAAAGTATTCTAAGAAGTTATATGTTCAATATTCAATAACTAGAAAGTCGAAGGGCCAAATATGTATAAGGTAGAAAGCCCTAGACTTCACACCTATATATATTTTTGTATAACCTCACTTTGAGGTTTGGTTGATCATTTGGTAATAATACAAGTCCTTATTTCACACACTTGATCCTCCCATCTCTCTCTCTCTACATCTCTCTTTCTCTCTCTAAGATTTAGGTGAAGAAGGTCGTGATTTAGGTTGTTACCGAGGTCCTAAACAAGTCAGGTTCATCGCCAAAGGGATAGATTCTAGGTTTTTTAGATTTCATTTGGGTTGTGTGTTTGTATCGTTTGGGTTGTTTTTAGGCTCGTAAGGTTGAGTTTTGTACTCGTTGGGTTTTATTTTCGTGTAAGTAACGGATTTAGAATCATTAGAAATTCCATAAAACTCTACGTTATATACTCAGTTTGTTATTAAAAAATTTTTTTGCTCAGTACGTTATTTTTGGGGTAATTTGCGAGTTGAAAAATTTTTGGGGTTATTTGCGAGTATCTTTTTGGGGTATTTGGAGTAAGGTTTTCTGGGAAATTTGGAGTAAGAAATTTTTGGTGTCATTGGAGTAGCATCATATCCTTGTTGCGAGTATCAAGATTGCGAGTAAGCCTGAGTTACCTTATCCGATTTTGCGAGTAAGGTTCAAAGTTGCGGTAAGTACTACTTGAGATATCTAGATTAATCTTGCGAAAGTAACCATAATATTGCGGTAAGTCTTCCAACACTTAGCGAGTTAAGGTGTTCTTGCAAGTAAAGCTTCAATTTTGCTGAGTAAAGTTCAGTTTTGCGAGTAAAGTGTTCCCTTTGCCGGAGTACGTATTGATTGAATTGCGAGTAGGGTGGTGAATTGCTAGTACGATTTGGTGTATTGCGAAGTAAAGGTGTGAATTGCGAGTAAGGTATTGGTCCTCCTTTGCGAGTAAGAAACTGTTTGCGAGTAACAAAACCCAGATCTTAGTGAGTTTGAAAAAAAAAAAAAAAAAATTCAATTTTTTGGCGGGAAACATTGAGATAAAAATTTTATTTTTTACAGGAGATTAAACGTTCAATTTTTACGCGAGATTTAAATTTTGGTATAACGTTGAAAATTTTGACCAAAAATTCACATTTTTAGGCCAAAATTCAAATTTTTTCGGTAAAATTTGGCGTCAAAATTTTTAAAACTCAAATTTTTCGTGCAACCTTAGAATTGCATTCCATAGTGTTTTTCAAATTTTTGATAAGAATATTTTCAAATCAGATTTTTGGAGGGAAAACTCAAACTCACTAAGAACAACCGTGTACGCCTTTAAAGTTTCATCAAACCTAATCTACATCAGCAACCTAAGTTCATCCTAAAGATCCAACAACAACCTTTCACGACAAGTCACTTTGAATCAAATCATAATGGCAACTCAACAAGATATTCATGCTGCCGGTGCTGAGAACCGTCCTCCTATGCTTGAAAAAGGTGGTTATCTTCCATGGACAAGCCGTATGCTTCGTTACATCAAAACCAAAACCGATGGTAAGCTCATGATCAAATCCATTGAAAATGGTCCATTTCCGCCAAAAGAAATCCTTGATCCGGGAAATCCAGAAGGAACACCTCCTACTCAACCATTCTATCGTCTCCAAAAAGAAGCAGATTACACAGCTGAAGACTGGAAGCAAATCGCAGCAGACGATATGGCAATGCATCTCATTCAACTCGGTTTACCTCGTGAGATCTTTGCTGTAGTCGACAGTTGTGAAACAGCTTATGCTATGTGGGAACGAGTTAGAAGACTTTGTCATGGAACAGAAATCGGACAACAAGATGTTGAGAACAAGCTTCTAACAGAATGGGAGAACTTCACGTCTACAGCAGGTGAACAGATTGAATCATATTACACCAGGTTCTGTACCTTGATGAATGAGCTGATTAGAAACAAGTTGGAACCACGACAAATTGTGACAAACATTAAGTTCATCAACAATCTACCAGAAGAATGGCGTCGCTTTGTCACAATTGTCAACCAAACAAAGAATCTTCATCAGGTGGATTATGATCAACTCTATGACTTCTTGAAGCAAAACCAAGCTGAGGCAAATGAAGTTAGGAAGGAAAAGTTGGCTAAGAATCATGATCCTCTTGCACTCATTGCTACAACACCAACACCTCTACCAGTGAACACACAACAACCATCATCATCTTCCACTCACAACTATGTGCAACAACCATACGTTTCACAACCAACACCTATCTACCAACAACAAGTCTACCCACAACAACAACAAATCATTTCACAACAACAATACCCACAATTCCATGAACCAGAGTTCACTGACAATGATGAATCAACTGCTGCTTTGACACAAGCATTTGTTTTGTTCTCAAAGGCATTTCACATGGGTAATCAGACTATGCAGAATCAGATGGGTCAGAATACAAGGAATCAGTCGGGTCAGTTTGTTGGAAATCAGAGGGGTCGGAATGTTGGTAATCAGGGTGGAAATGGTGTCGCTCCAGTTGCTGGGAATTATGGAAATGGGAATATGAATCAAGGGAATGTGGTAAAGTGTTTCAATTGTCAGGGTGTCGGTCACATGGCAAGGAACTGTCCTTCAAGGGTGGATAAGAAAGATCCTGCGTATTTGCAGAAAGCATTGATGCTGGCTCAGAAGCAGAAAGCAGGATTTCAGTTGAATGCTGAGGAGATTGACTACATGGCACTCATGGATGATATGGAAGATTGTGAAGATATTGATGCGAACTGCATATTCATGGCGAATCTCCAGGAGGCTAAGTACGACACAGATTCTGAGACACCTCCGGTTTTTGATGCCAATGTAGTATCTGAGGTACCATTAAACAATTCTTTCAACAATAATGATATGTTTAATATGTCCCCTCATGAGGAACAGCATTCTGAGACACAAGTATACGATTATGATACATACCAGGAAATGCCGAATAATAGCAATATTGATTCGTCAAATCCCGATATGAATCATAATGGAGGCTTTGTTTCACAGCATGCTGAGAATGATGAGGAAACACGTGCTTTATTTGAATCATTGTTGAATAATTGTCAAATTGAGATTGAGAATGTGAAAAAGGTCAATCGCGAAGCTAAGGCCGCGAATGCTAAATTGACCGCTGAGCTTGCGAGATACAAGGAAAAAGAAAAAGCTTTTCAATTTCATACACAAAGATTGTCTGAATTAGAAACTGGTTATCAAAATTCTGTTTCAAGGGAAAAACATTTGCAAATAAAATATGATACACTTGATGTTAATTTACAAAAGCAAATTAGATCCCTAAATGCGGAAATTTCTGATTTACAAAACCAACTTTCTAAACAAAAAACAGCTTATACCAATCTTCAAAAAGAACGGGATGAGTTGAAAAAGGAATTTGCAAAGAAAGAAGATAAGCTTTTAGAAGAAATCAAAGAGTCAGAAAATAAGATTGCAAAACTTGAAGATTTGTTGGTTAAAACGGGTCATTCATCACAATCTCATAAAATGATTGCAAATCAGACAGATCCGATTTACCACACAAAATATAAAATGGCTCTTGGTCAAACACCTTGTAATCTCAAGAAAGCTCGGCAAGAACAGAATGTGATTTATAATGGAAATGTGCTTTTAGAGAAACATGATCCTCCTTATGTGCGTGATTATGATGACACAATAGCTCATGCGGAAGAGAGTCACAATAAAATGAAGCAAAAGAATCCAGATTTAAAACCTATTGATTACAACAAATGGAACGAAATTAATGGAATCACTTTTGTCCCTCAAAAACAAACACCAAATGTTTCAAAACTATCGATTTTCAAGAAAATGCTTTCAAAACCACAAGTTGTCTCTAAAAATCTTTCAAAAATGGAACAAATGTCGTCAGACAATCCTTTTAACACAAGTGAAACTAGAGGCATACTTGATGATGTGAAAAAGAGAATCAAAGTTCTTCAAAGCATTGTTGATTCCAAAACCACAATTGGTATTGAAAATTGGCATTCGAGTTTTCATAAAGAAATGAAAAAGGTGTTTCAAACAGAAATTACAATCCCACTGTATAACATCAGTGCGAGAGTAATTCATCTTGAAAATGCTTTGTTAAAAGAAACAACCGACTTTGTCAAGGACCACAAATCCCTGGTAAAGGAAGTTAATGAAACTCGTGAACACATGAAACTTTTGGATAGATTAAATGACTCTCTCTTCGAAGCTGTATGTCTACTGATGTGATGTCTATTATATTGCAAACATATTCTGTTGAGGATGATGAGAGACTTCGAGCTGAGACCTCCGCACTTGTTTCAAAATATGAAAATGCTCTTATTAAACTTGAAAAAGAAAATGTCTCATATTTTAAACAACTTGATCAGAAAAAAGAAGAATGCAAGTATGACAAATTGTCGTATGAGCGTGTCTTCAAGGACATGAAAGAGCAAAATGATCTTTTGAGGGCTCAATTTGAAAGTCTAAAAGGAAAGGGTGTGGATACTAAGTTTGCAAAACCAACGACTTCGGAGAAACCAAATGCTTCAAACACATTTGAAAAACAAAAAATGTCAATTTCCCGGTTTGCTCCTAAAGTCGATGAGAAAAAGGATTTGACAAAACCAGTCACTCCACAACCCTTGCCCAAACAAAAAGCAAATGAAAAGATTGTTGAAAAACAAAAAATGGTTTTTAATGTGCTTTCACCTTGCACTTCTAGGAATAGTACACCAAACGTGACAACTAAAACTGTTAAAGAATCGGTTGGTTCTAATGACATGGTCAAAAATCATCATCTAGAAGAAGCTAGGAAAAAGGCACAGCATCGAAAGGACGGAATTCTAGGTGAAAAACCTAAGGTGGTGAATTCTACAAGATTT
>LBNU01035215.1:140791-180577 GCA_014162995.1 Artemisia annua
AAAGTTCAACGATTAACGAAATTAGAATGTGAATTTTAAATGCTATAACTTAAAGATGTTTGTTATCCTTATCGAGCTCTACACATGCAAACAACTCTTTAGTGGCCTTGATGCTTACAAATTACAAACCATACAGGATCAATCATAAAAGGCTTGAAAGCTCATTACTTCAGATTTATAGGCAATTTTAGAAAACTTGCCAAACGTTTAATATTAAACTAAATTTAGTTCTTTAAACTTGTACTAATAAATTAGCTGTAAAACAAAACAATATTACATCCAGTTAGAATAAAAACCAAACATCTTTATGAGTTCAATTTGTCAAAATATAACACCAAGTACCAGGTCTTCATTTGGATACATGATGAACATTACTGATCATGGTTCCCAAATACTTAGAGATCAAAATGAATTGAAAAACAATAGTGATATTTATTTAGTTATATCATATACATACCTAAAGGTATGAAGGTACCCATCATTCTCGTGGTGATATGACCTTCTCCAGCACCTGGTAATACGTTGAGTTCAATATCCGAGATTATAGCATCGAACTCATCATCTAATAATGTATTGTTAGGACTTGATATCTCGGTGCCCCACTTTTGGTGCAATAGCCTCATGTTAATCCAAAAAAAGTACCTTTCAATCCTATGGCTACTTCAAGCCTTGTTTTCCATGGAAATGGTTGAGAACCCCTATAAACCAAAGCGAAATGTCTAACGGTCAAAATCAAACCACGCCCCAAAATTATATATATATATATATATATATATATATATATATATATATATATATATATATATATATATATATATATATATATATATATATATATATATATATATATATATATATATATATATATATATATATATATATATATATATATATATATATATATATAAGAGCATAAAAACTTTATACAAATCGCATCTTAACTTGTTAACTTTGTAAAAAAGTGTTACCTCCATGCCCCATGACCTGATATTCCATCAGTTCCACCTGATACACGAATACCTACAAACAACTGACCATTATTTTGATTACTAACAATAAAAACTAATAATGTCATATCAAAAAATATATAAACAAACCTTATTTTAGGACGTTGTTACATGTATATGTAAGCACGAAACACCATATATCATGTAAATTTGTGAATGTAGTTAATCATGAAATGTGTATCTTTCATCAAGATCACTTATTCTTTACACATCAATGAGCACCCAAACTCAATGTAGTTACAAAATCAAATAATCATCACCAAGGATCCATATTATTCAATTACATGAAATCAGCCTCATGCAATTAAAATCAAAATGTGTTTACTAAACATGTTTTTAATAGGCCCAAATAAATGGATGGAGGGATTTAGAGTAAGAATATAGAAGGAAAATTAGTTCTATTGCAATTACCAAAAACTGGTTCTCTATGAGATTAACACAAACGCCCATTTAGATTCATATGGCCTAGTATGCCCCTATCACTAATTTCTGAATTTGGATTACAATTCTTTCCCATAATGTAGTAACTGATATATATTTAGTATGTGATGACGTATAGTCCTCCATCGGGTCACGGACCCGATTAGTAAACATTACTAACATTTGAGCCCACCACGCGTGGGCCGCCTTAACAATAAATGGACTACCATTTAGACGGTTTGGGCCTACAAGGCCCAAGCCCAATAACTATTTATAGAATTGATAAGGATATCTCCTAATTATGGAGTGTATATCAAATACCCGCGATACGCGGGACACATCGAAGAGTGAGGAACACGTAACCTTATCGGTTACGTGTGTATAAATAGGGCATCATAAGCTCTCGTCCAAGGTACGATTTACAAAACCCTAAACTCTTCACAACCCTTAATTCGATTACTTACTCTCACGCCGGAGGATAATCGGGGGAAACAATCCCTTGATAAACCTAACGGTGTCTGTTGTTTTCTTAGTGCGCAGGTCTCAACAGCATTAAGATCTAATTGGTACGAGAACAGGAACCTAAACAAGGAACGCCCAACTTTTGTATCAACAAGTGGCGCCATCCGTGAGACCCTACACTAAGAACTAGGATGACAAAGCATAAAAACCTAAATCAGCAGACTCCGCTGTTGGATAAGACACGTGGTGACCCCCAGAGGAAGAACTATCAGGACTTAACCTCCAGGCAAACCACTGGAACAACCAGTGCGCCTAGTCACCAGGAACCGGGACTACCCCCAATTCTTTCAACGGTAGAGTTACCCGCAGAAACGACTCAAACCACTACGGTGGTCCCAAACACTGATGATCTCCAGCGAAACCTCTTCAACACTCCCCATCAAACGGTAACCACAGTGAACAACACTGTGCCGCCAGGCGCGCCTAACCGAGATAAGGGGACTGTTTTGGAAGAAAATATCGTCGCGCTGGAAGAAGATACTCAGGAGTCAACGTTAAAAAATTCTGTATCCAAAAATTATGAAACGTTGACCAATCTCCTCCAAGAGGAGGCAAGAAGAAGGCTGAGCCAGAACTTACACGCTCGGCTTGACTTCAATGGAACATCCCCACCGCGTTACCTAGAGCGCGAGCATAACGAGAGGCGCACCGATGTCCACTCTAGGCTCGGTACAGCATCTAATTCGCAGAACTCGGAGGAATACGAGGGTAATGAGCGACGCACTAACGTCCACTCTAGGCTAGGTATTCGCAGAGTCCACGATAGACTCGGACCACGGCGCTCACCAAGCGAAGGCTCTTCTAGATCTGGAAGCAGAAGAGTTTACGACAAACCTGGGAGACGATTTTTCCCAAGCGAAAGCCCTTCTAGTTCAGACTCCGATGAAAAACGGCGCAAGCGCCGTAAAAGAAGCGATTCTTCCTCGAGCAGCTCCTCGGACAATGAGGATAAAGAAACGGGACACTGGAAGTCCAGAGGAAGACGTCGCGAGGAAGAGGACAAGGACATATCCCTTCCGTGGCGTCGCCAAAAGGTTGATGCGTTCTCAAAGCGCATCAGCGATTATTCAGACAACAAGAAAAGGCGCGTGCCTTCCAATGTTAAAACATATGATGGAACGGGTGACCCTGATGATCACCTAAAAATTTTCGAATCCGCTGCTGGCATCGAAAATTGGCCACAACCTGTGTGGTGCCATATGTTTAATCCCACATTGGTGGGGAATGCGCGAACTTGGTTTAGCAAACTTCCACGAAGAAGTATAAAGGGGTATGAAGAGTTGTGGAAAGCATTCCGCTCGAACTTCACACAAAGAAAGAAGTGCGCTAAGGACCCAGTAGAATTGGCCAGGATTAAACAGCGTCAAGGGGAATCCATGAGCGCCTTTATGGAGCGCTTCAAAGATGAATGCATACACGTCAAGGCGTGTCCTGAAATACTAAAAATTTCAGGATTCATGAATGGGATTAACAACCAAGACCTTATCAAAAAATTAAATGATAAAGTTCCCCAAACCTTCGACGAACTAATGAAGCGCACAAGGTCTTTCATTCAAGGAGAAGCCGCCGTCGCGGATAGCAAGAAAGGATACTCGAACTACAGACCGCAAGAACAGTCAAGGAGACAATCCAATGACCATGGCGGCAATCGTAACAAGAGCTATCGCAATGATGGAGGCGCACGGGGGAACGACAAGTATACCCCGTTGACAAAAACTCCTAGAGAGATATTCGCAACAGAGGGAGCAAATTTTCCTAAACCCCCACCAATGCGCACTCCAGAAGGAAAGCGCATAGGGAATGGGTACTGCGACTATCATGGACAGAAAGGCCACACAACGAATGAGTGTGTCCAGCTTCGCCAACTAATTGATAAATTAGTAAAAGAGGGCAGGATGGACCACTTAGTCAAGAACATTAAAGAAGGGAAGGATAAGCAAAGAACCGGAGATAAAAAAGAACCACCTAAAGACAAGGCAGACACAATTTACATGATACAATCATGGCAGCGCAAAGTCAAGCAAAAGGTCAGCCAGAGGTTCTCTCCTAACGATGAAATTTCCTTCCCAAAGTTGACTGCGGACAACGCAGTGGCGGAGCCACTCACCATTGAAATATATGCGGGGGGTCACAATATCCACCGTATGTACGTTGATGGAGGAGCATCCGCGGAAATAATGTACGAACATTGTTTCAAGAGACTACGACCGGAGATACAAAGCCAATTGATCCCCGCCGCATCATCGTTAACAGGCTTCACGGGAGAAAAAATATGGCCAATAGGACAACTACGGCTGCTAGTCACGGTCGGCAACAAGGAGCACTCCACAAAAGCATGAATGAACTTTATGGTGATTAGATCTCCCTCGCTATACAATGGCATCATCGGAAGACCAGGAATATCAGCCCTTCGCGCAGTACCATCCATGGCACATGGAATGCTAAAATTCCCAGTAGAAGGCGGCATTGTCACCCTTCACAACAACGCTGTGCCTCCCGAGGAATGTAATACAGTTACATGTGAGGCAACGGACACTCTAGAACATGGCGCAGCCAAAATACCAAACTTAAAAGTGGCAATACACCCTGATTACCCTAAAGAACAGGTGTCAATTGGAGGTTCACTGTCGGATAAAGGGAAAGCAGCTGTGTGCGCACTCCTACAGAAAAATCTGGATGTCTTCGCATGGGAACCGAAACACATGACTGGCGTACCTCGGTCGATCTAAGAACACAAGCTACAAATCTGACAAGGATACCCGCCAATAAGGCAGAAAAAGCGCGACCAAGCTCCAGAGCACGCGAAAAGCCATCTTGGAAGAAGTGCACAAGCTTGTGGATGCAGGCATTATGCGAGAAGTCTACTACCATGACTGGCTATCTAATCCAGTCATGGTCAAAAAGAGCGATGGCAGTTGGCGAATGTGCGTAGACTTCACAGACCTCAACAAAGCATGTCCTCAGGATTGCTACCCACTGCCAGAAATAGATTGGAAAGTGGAATCCTTATGTGGATACCCCTTCAAATGCTTCTTGGACGCATACAAAGGGTACCACCAAATCCAAATGGCTAAGGAGGACGAGGAAAAGACAGCTTTCCATACAAGCCAAGGCGTCTATTGTTACACAAAGATGCCTTTCGGACTAAAGAATGCAGGTGCCACCTACCAGCGCTTGGTGGATAATGCATTTGAGAAGCAAGTGGGTCGCAACCTGGAAGTCTACGTTGATGATCTAGTCATTAAGAGCCACACTGAAGAAGAAGTAGTGCGAGACATTGAAGAAACATTCAAAACACTACGAAAAATCAACATGAAGTTGAACCCTAAGAAGTGTACTTTTGGCGCTACAGAAGGCATGTTCTTAGGGTACTTGATAGAACCGGATGGCATTAAACCATGCCCAGAGAAGACGGAAGCAGTCATCCAACTTCCTTCACCACGTACGTTAAAGGAAGTCCAATCCCTGAATGGAAAGCTAGCCGGTCTAAACAGATTCCTATCCAAGTCAGCGGACAAATCCCTACCACTCTTTAAAACACTAAAGAAGTGCACAAAAAAGGGAGACTTTCGCTGGACTACCGAAGCGGAGGAAGCGTTTCAGCAGCTCAAGCAAACAATAGCAGCGCTTCCCAAGTTAGTCGCACCCCGACCAGGGGAGGAGTTGATAATGTACTTATCCGCGACTCATGGGGCAGTAAGCGCAGTACTATTGACGGATAGGAACTCAGTACAAACACCTGTGTACTTCGTAAGCAAGGCGCTTAAGAAAACGGAGATCAACTACAGCCCGATGGAAAAGCTAGTACTGGCGCTAGTATTTGCAGCCAAGAGGCTGCGCAGATACTTTCAGGCGCACCCCATAGTGGTGATCACAGACCAACCCATCAAGCAAGTGATCTCCAAACCCGATGCATCGGGACGATTGCAGAAGTGGAGTGTACTGCTAGGCGAACATAACATCTCCTATAGACCACGCACCGCGGTCAAAGGACAGATACTCGCAGACTTCATCATTGAAAAGCCAGACAGCGAGGATGTAACTCAACCACCCAAGGTGGAATTACAAGAACCATGGATCCTGTTTACGGACGGATCTTCATGCGTTGATGGTTCAGGCGCAGGACTTATTCTCACCAACCCAGAAGGAATGGAATTTACATATGCCTTGCGTTTTGAATTTACTGCCACGAACAACGAGGCAGAGTACGAAGCCCTAATCGCTGGACTACGTATCGCAACACGAATGGGTGTGCGCAACCTAGAGGCAAACGTAGATTCCAGTTTAGTGGCCAATCAAGTGTCAGGAGAATACGAGGCTAAGGAGGAAAACATGATCCAATACCTTGAAAAAAAAATCCTTAATCCAAGGATTTGACAGATTCACAATCACACAAGTCCCTAGAGGGGAGAACAAGAAAGCAGACGCACTGAGCAAAATTGCGTCTACAAGCTTCGCACATCTGTCAAAACAGGTATTGGTATAAATCCTAAAAGACAAGTCGATCTCCGAGATGGAAGTGTCCACAGTAATAGAAGAAGAAGGCCCTACATGGATGACCCATATTGTGGACTTCATCAGCAAAGGCATACTACCCCAAGAACAGAAGGAAGCTCGACGAATACGGCGCACGGCGCAACGATTCGAGCTTAGAGATGGTGTCTTATACAGGCGCTCATTCTTACAACCATGGCTTAGGTGTGTAGGACCTCTTCAGGCAGATTACGTACTCCGAGAGATCCACGCTGGTTCATGCAGTATGCACTCAGGACCACGGTCTATTGTGGCGAGAGCACTAAGGTCAGGATACTACTGGCCCACTATACACTGGGATGCACGAGATTTGGTACGCAAATGCAGTGATTGCCAAGTTCACAGACCAATCCCACGCCGACCGTAACATGAACTAACACCAATAACATCACCATGGCCATTCTACAAATGGGGGATAGACATCGCTGGACCTTTCCCTGTTGCTGCGGGGGGATTAAAATTCCTCATTGTGGCAATAGATTATTTCACTAAGTGGATTGAAGCGAAAGCAGTGGTGACAATCACGGGCAACCAAGTCAAGCGATTCGTATGGGATAACATAGTATGTCGCTTCGGACTACCCGGTGAAATTATCTCAGAAAACGGAAAACAATTCCGTGACAACCCATTTAAAGATTNCTGTTGCTGCGGGGGGATTAAAATTCCTCATTGTGGCAATAGATTATTTCACTAAGTGGATTGAAGCGAAAGCAGTGGTGACAATCACGGGCAACCAAGTCAAGCGATTCGTATGGGATAACATAGTATGTCGCTTCGGACTACCCGGTGAAATTATCTCAGAAAACGGAAAACAATTCCGTGACAACCCATTTAAAGATTGGTGCGAACAGCTGAACATCACGCAACACTTTGCGTCGGTAACTCACCCGCAAACCAATGGTCTAGTTGAACGCGCGAATAGAAGCCTGGGCGAAGGAATCAAAGCGCGCTTGGACAGACACAAAGGAAGATGGGTAGAAGAACTGTCACGCAACACTTTGCGTCGGTAACTCACCCGCAAACCAATGGTCTAGTGGAACGCGCGAATAGACGCCTGGGCGAAGGAATCAAAGCGCGCTTGGACAGACACAAAGGAAGATGGGTAGAAGAACTGTCACATGTTCTATGGGCACACCGAACAACCATCAAGGTTAGCAATGGAGACACTCTCTTCTCTTTGGTCTATGGGAAAGAAGCTGTAATACCAGCTGAAATTGGAATGCCAACTATCCGTACGGCGGAAGTTAACACAGCTACCAATGATGATGAGCGGCACATAGACTTAGATCTATTGGAAGAGCGACGAGAACGCGCAGCGATACGGGAAGAGAAAGCCAAGTCAAGAATGAAAGGATACTATGATGCCAAAGTACGCAGCACCTCATTCCGACCAGGCGATTTCGTATACCGCAAAAACGACTCAAGCCACGTAGAAGACACTGGAAAGCTAGGACCAAAGTGGGAAGGACCTTACGAGGTCGTTGAAGCACTTGGAAAAGGAGCGTACAAGTTGCGCGACAAGGATGGCCACGAGCTACAACGAACGTGGAACGTTCGCAATCTCAAGAGATGCTATCTTTAGAACAGGCTACGGCCCAACATGGACACTCACGCACTTTAGAAAGTGCCCCAATAAAGATCCATGTACTTTTATTTTTGAGTCTTATCTAGATAAGTATTTTGTTTTACAAAACTTGCAAGTATTAATAAAACATTCGCGGTTTCTAGCTAACTCCGCGACACAATTTCTTTACATTGTCATTTAAATACTGTTTATATTTCAATATGTTGGTTACATTACCTTTAGCCTACATGGCGTGCATGCACTAACTAATACCCACATTGTTAAAAAGGATGAGTTAACCTGCTAAACAACCCGTTGAGTAAGAGGGTTGCAAACCCATCAACTTTGGATCACGTATCCTTGTTAAACACCTTGCATTCAAGACGTTGGCGCAAGTTCCTTGCGCACCCCACGATGGATGCGCAAATAGGGCACACTGTGCGCGTTTAACTACTTAGGAAATCAAGACTCTTGATTCCTATAAATACGACAAGTAAACTTATAAAAATCCATAGAAAACTATGATTTATTTTCTAAGTTAAAAACTCCATACACGCATATGGTTGTTTACTTCAAAAAATTCATACATGATTATGATTTTTCTTTTCTAAGCACGCTTGGATATTTAAAAGATATCTCAATACAGAGATACATGAGTTATGTACGAACCACGAGTTCAATAGCATAAGTACTTAGAAATCATAAAAACACTAAGTACAAAAAGAGCTTTCTTATACATAGAACACGTTTCTACAAATTCTGTTCAACAAAAATGAAAGCTAAGTACAAAAAGCCTAAATGCTATAAGTACGCCTTAGCTGGCCGGGGCTACCACAAAACGCTGCTTCTTTCGTGTCACTGAGTCTTTTTAGCAACTCAGCATCTTCAAGGGAAACGGTGGCCACTGTCACTGGCACGCTATCCGACCTAGGCAGATGAGCAGCGCCGATGCCGCACAGAAGGGCCTTCCCTTTCACGCCTTTTTTCCTGGCAACCCTGGAAGCATGAGCAGATAAAGATCTCTGCAATGATATCTCTTTCTCAATGCGGAAAGGATTAAGGATATCACGTGGTTGGGCAAAGATAGGTACCTTCAGCTGCGACACGTCAGGCTTCAGGTAGAAGTCTACCTGCTGATCAGCATCATCTTGCAGATGCCTTGGAAGAGTAAGCCCCGCCATGATCACGCTGATTGGCTGATCCTGGTCACGCTCCAATCGCACAATGTGGGGAAGCTCGAGCTTCTTCAACTCCTCCATGGCAGCAAGGAACTTAGCACGAGCACTGGCATTGTAGCCAGGGACCTCAGCGAGCGGCATAAAGAATTTACCTGCGCTTAGCCACAGACTGAACCATATGGGGATATAGCTCATCATCATACTTGATGCTGAGCTTGCGGAGCTTCTCCTCCTGCCTATTGAGCGCCGCCTGCACACTACTGCGGAACTCCTCAAGGNCCTGCGCTCAGCCACAGACTGAACCATATGGGGATATAGCTCATCATCATACTCGATGCTGAGCTTGCGGAGCTTCTCCTCCTGCCTATTGAGCGCCGCCTGCACACTACTGCGGAACTCCTCAAGGTTGGCGAAATGCTTGCTTCTATTCTGTTGCAAGTACTTCAATGCCCACATAGAGTTAATCCTCTGACGATCTGCAGCAGCGCGCTCTTGCTCCAACTCGGCCATCACCGAGAGCCTCCCCTCAGCCAACCTTTGCGCAGAAGCCTCTGCGCGCTCCAGTTCAGCCTTGGAGCTCAGCTGCTCAGCCTTAGAGCTTGCTAACTCAGCCTGCACAGACACCAACTGCGCCTTCAGGCTGGTGATCTCCTCCTCATACTGGGAGCGGCTACTCTCACCAACGTAGCTCGCCCTCGCCTGCGCCACCAGCTCAGCCTGGCGCGCGGTGATGGAGGCCAGCTCCTCCATCACAGAGTCAAAGGGCCTTGACTCCTCCCCAATATCCCTAGGCGAACCCCCATCCAGAAAGGGACTCACCTTGGGTGACGCACTCCGATCTTGTGCGCCAATATCTTCCATCTGCTGCTCACTGCACAAAGAATAGGGCACAAGCGTCAGCATATGAAGATGGAAACGTATACATAAAAAACCTAAGTATATGACCCGAAATACTTACATGGGGGGAGGAGACGCAGCTATTTCCTTCTCCACCTCAGATGTGGACGCGCCCTCTTCCAACATCTCAACATCCACACTGCAGGAACAAAGAGATTAAGTTAGGAATGATCTACGAATTGACAGAATCTTATAAACAGATGAAAAGGTACTTACTCTATCGACGCACCTATGAAAGATGCACCTTCCCCAGCCTCAGTGCGTGGCTTCTTGGAAGCTCCCTCGCCATCACCATCAGACTCTCTCTTGTGCCTCAGCGGTTGGCTCTCCTCCATTTCTTCATCAGTCTCCTCCAAGTTGATCTGCGCTATGTTCACAGAATTGGGAGGAGGCTGCGCATTGTCAGGTCCCTGCTCTACAGGAGGAGCCACACCCTGCACCGGTGTGGCTATCACCACAGTAGAAGGGGAGCCCTCAGGCTCCTGAAGGTCTAGCTCCACAAGACGCCCTTCAGTTGCGGTCAAAAGGGGTACCTCACCCTGCCTCAACGGGCGCACCCCTACTACCACGGACCGTGGCTCATCCAGCTGCACAACACCAAAGAGATCCATCTCTGCGCAAGAAAAAACAGAACAACTATTACATAACTTATGGAGAATGAAGAAAGACTTACACAAAAACGACACTAAGTGCGAAGGATGAGTACCCACCCGAACCATCCGCAGCCAAGAAGGTCGGCACCTCCGTCGCAGGCTCGAAGTAGTTGCGACTGATGCCCATGTGCACCAGGAACTCTTCTGGGTACGCCTTGATGGGGAGGCGATTCTCATCAATAATAGCCGCGTGATCCGCGCTATACCATCCATCCAGGGGGCACTCATCCCTCGGCAAGGAATTCCGAGTATAAAACTCGAAATCGTGGGGGAAGACGATAGAATCAACCCAGAAAAACTTCTCTCGCCAGTGGCGCAGAGAGTCCACCCTCTTCGTGTAGCACTGAAGTTCACCCTTGCGCTTCGCAAAAGTGATCCATCCATTTAACCACGTCGTGTGATAGAACGCGCGGAATAAATGGACGGTGGGAGGGATCACTAATAATCGGCAGTTCACCTCAAAATTGGATATCTTGGCAGCGCCAAGGGGGTGCAACTGCGAGATATGGATAGAATAGTAGATGAGTATATCACTCAGGAATACGGATAAGGGGACGCGCTGATTCGCATACTCAAAAAAGCGCGTGTATACCCCCACCTTCCCAAAGGGGAAGTCCGCAATGGTATCATTGGGCCCGGGCACCATCGGGTGCACGCCCAATGGAGTATAATAGTCTGAGGTGAACTGCGTCAGCTCCTCCTCAGACATATTGGAATGACAGTCACGCAACTGGATAACCATTATATTGATACCCTAAGCGCACGAGCTAATTACCTAAATACTTCGCAGTTTGTTCGGAAAGAAGTTAGAAAGATTTTGGAAATGGAGAGAAAAGGTTTTACTGTGGTAATCACAGTAAAAATGGGGGTGGTTATATAGTATTCCACCCACCACAGATGAACGACACGTGTACCCCACTAACTCGAATCGTGTGGTTGGGACCTGAAACGGTACAGGACACGTGGGTAGCCTCTCCACTTCCCGAGGTACCTAAATTGCACTTTTTTGGACTAGATACATCCTATGGGGTTTTTGGNACTGTGGTAATCACAGTAAAAATGGGGGTGGTTATATAGTATTCCACCCACCACAGATGAACGACACGTGTACCCCAATAACTCGAATCGTGTGGTTGGGACCTGAAACGGTACAGGACACGTGGGTAGCCTCTCCACTTCCCGAGGTACCTAAATTGCACTTTTTTGGACTAGATACATCCTATGGGGTTTTTGGCGGTTTGAATTCGAATATTCCCGCGTACGCGTTGGGAATATTTTTGCTGTAAATGTTAGTCAAGTATCCGCAGGTTTTACCCTGCGCAAACTAGACTGGGGGGGGGCATGATGACGTATAGTCCTCCATCGGGTCACGAACCCGATTAGTAAACATTACTAACATTTGAGCCCACCACGTGTGGGCCGCCTTAACAATAAATGGACTACCATTTAGATGGTTTGGGCCTACAAGGCCCAAGCCCAATAACTATTTATAGAATTGATAAGGATATCTCCTAATTATGGAGTGTATATCAAATATCCGCGATACGCGGGATACATCGAAGAGTGAGGAACACGTAACCTTATCGGTTACGTGTGTATAAATAGGGCATCATAAGCTCTCGTCCAAGGTACGATTTACAAAACCCTAAACTCTTCACAACCCTTAATTCGATTACTTACTCTCACGCCGGAGGATAATCGTGGGAAACAATCCCTCGATAAGCCTAACGGTGGTCTCAACAGCATTAAGATCTAATTGGTACGAGAACAGGAACCTAAACAAGGAACGCCCAACTTTTGTATCAACAGTATGCATTAGCACATCTTACTGTTCGAATGAAGGGAGCAACCTGAATGAGAAGACTAATCGTCTTTTGCAACTAATCGGTTAGTATTAGTTCCTTATGTGGAGCGCTTTGAGAGGTAAAAAACATAGCTAATAGAATCTGCAATGATGGAAGGAATACATATATGAAGTTTGTAATTTGTCAACTATCAAAAAAGAAAGAAGAAGAGTAACGGCCTTCTCTATATAAGACTATAGTAATATCCTAAGTAACCATATGGAAAGAAAAAGGTAGAGATGGGAAAATCTAGTCATTTACTTATTAATGGGTTGATTCAGGTTATGAATTATCTCTAACGGGTAAAATAACTTATTTATTGATATCATTGATAATAGTCATGATTCAATGAAGAAGTCTAAAATATGACAAACGATGAAAAAAAGACTTCTCAGCCTCGTCTCACACTTCTCAAAGGGATTCATGCATCCCGAAAACTCAAAAATGATCATAAAATACACATAATAAATGTGTTTAATTGGTCATGAGCAGTTGATTACATGATTGGTAAAAAGGGAAAGAAAAGGATAGTATTAATGTTCTAAAAGTAAATTATATTGTCAAGTGAGGAGCGTCCCGAATACACGTAATTAGAGTGTATGCTTATATATTGAAGTGTATTTTGGTGATCTTTATTATATTAGGCACTTGATGAAGTTGAAAACTTGTGGCATACAATCACTGAATCGAGCAAAGCTATAGAATGAATCTTTTATATAATAAAGCCTCAATTAAATGCAGCTCTCTACAGGTACATACCTTAAGCTTCAAAATATTATTTCTAATGCCTCATGTTCAATTTCCTGAAAGCAAAGGCAAGTATACTTTGACACATTTATACGAAGGATGAACTCCATAATCCTCTGTATACTCCATTACATGCTGAAGTTCGACAATAATAAATTGATGTTGACTAAAAAACTTTAAATGCAATGAACTTTGCATTCAATATTTTTAGTAACTACCAATAACAGTTTAAGAAAGTTACCTCGAGGTACTTTCTCGAATTTCCAGCAACCAGAAGATCCTTTAGCAGCACCGAATAATTAAGTAGAATTGTTAATTTCAGCACACGTTTCCATTATTATATAAAAGATACCTGCATGTCTCAAGAAAGGGAGAATTATAGTCATATAGTGTGATGCTAATCAATTGCATCGAGTATAAAAGTCAATCACCTTCATCATGGTATCGGTCTTCCCAAATTTTCCAATTGAATGCAGAACCTGATCAAGATCCTATATATGTTTTATTGAATGATGGCATACCTGGTGCATTTGTAACCAAAAATACACATCAGCAAAGCCTGTAAAAAAATACCTATGAATAACAATTATAAAAAACCTGTAAACTTCACAGTAAACAACATGTTTATTTGATTATTTGAGCCATCGATTAAAAAAAAATAACAAAAATAACTTAACCTTTTTAAAAAGATTGATATACCTCTTCACTAATTGTGTCGATATTTTGCTTTATTGATTAATCCTTCATCTGCGATTGATAATTAATTGCATAAAAAAGGTATCAATTTGTGAAAAATACTGATTAATAGACAACCTTTATATAAGCTAACAAAAGAACAAATGAACATAAAATTAATATGATTCTTACCTTGTTTGTTTGCATTGTTACAGCAAATGTCTCACCTCTTCAAAGTCACCTTGTTCAGCCATATCTATCGCAATCATGTAGGTAGTCCATTTATCTTTTTCAGAATTGACTTCTTTAAGATAAGATACGGCCATTATGAAACCTGCAAAAAATAGTGAAAATTATGATGGAATTGAAGAAAGTGATGCTAACAGATACATTAAGGTAAAATTCATATTCCATTGAATAAATGTTCACATTTTCGGTTAATATGCAAGATACAAAAAAGTCCAATCTAGTCAAACAATACCTCATCTGGATTCCCTATAATCCAACAAAAAATTACATTGCTACACGGATTAGAAAAGACCAAAGAAAGAACCCTAATTTATTAACCTGTCCATATTAATAAAAAGATTTCCAGAAAACTGGGATTCACAATAAATATTAATATCTGTTTTTCCAAATTTTTATGAGGGGTTTACTTACATAATCAGCAAAATTCTGGATAGGTGCTTTTGACATTTGTGCAGTCTCGACCAAAGAAATGATATGGCTCAAAATCGTGTCAGAGCCAATTTTGGTTGCCCGTACATGGAGTAAATCGTTAAAATTTATCACAACTCCGATCACCAACGAATCTACCTCCTTTACAGCATGTGCATATTCACCCGTAACCATACTCCGTTCACATGACTTGAATGCCAGACAACATGACCATCAACATGAACCTTTTTACCCGGAAGAGCTTTTAATACATTACCAGGCTGAATCAACAATGCATCTATTTAATACTGAGTCACAACCGAAGGATGTCACTAATCACTTGATATTAATAATTTAATATCATTACTCAGATATGTTTTGACTCGAATTAACGAACTTATAACATAGCTTCGTCTAACGTCTAACGAATTTGTAATATACATAAAGCACTTATGTTTATAATTGTCTATAACAGATCTAACATCATCCCCTAAGACCCTTCTACCACTTATGTTTATAATCGCGAATCCACTATTTTAAGGATAAATCTCTGAAGCCCGTTATGGTGTGCCCTATAAACATGCTTAAAACCTGAACCAAGTAAATAATCTAAAGAAAAAATCCAAAGTATACCTACTGTAACAATAGCAACATTTTCCTGGTGTGTCATAATTTACAGTTGATTCCATTAACTGAGATATAGCTTGCACACAAAACATATTTGCAAATGTTGTGGCAGTTTCAATTCCAACATATAGCATATAGTCCAGCCTTTTTTTTCTTCATAAAATCATAGGTAGAATCTATGGTCATAAAATAAAAGAGACGGATTCGTCAAAATCAAAGATTGCATAGAGGAACTTCATTCTTTACTATTGCAACTTCAAGTACATGATTTTCAAGAATCGGTTAGGTAGTTTATATGATCATGAAACAAAGATTATCCTAACCCATACACATATGTAAATAATAAAACATCACAGTACTAACCCATACACCTTAAAAACACAGGAATATAAAGAAATTGGATCAAAAGAACCTTTATTTAATCAACCTTCAGTTTCCAGCAATAAAAATAGCATAGCCTAATTAATGTATAAATAAATGAAATCTCAAACACCAATTGAAAAAAATAATGTATTGTACCTCCTTTGTGAAGCCACGAATAAGCATGAATGACCCATGATCGCTCGAGTTTCAAAAACGTGATAATTGATGAGTTCGATTTTGTTTTGGTAAATTAAGGGTTTGTTGGTTGACTTCGTTTTTTTTTTTTTTTGTCGATATATGATGAAATCCTGAAAGGGACCGGCTGTGTTTGATTGTGGTTTTGTTTTTCAAATTTTGTGTTTAAACCCTTGAAAATATTGTAGATTCACCCCACCTTTTTAAAGTTTTCTGTTTTCATACTTTTGACACATATAACTTTTCACTCACTTTTCACCTAAAAACGAATTTGCAATTTTTTTGGGTTAAATTAGGAAATATTTAAGGCTTTTTTTATTAAAAATCTTTAAAATAAAAGATAAAATAAAAAATTTATTAATTAATAAGGAATGATTTGATTGAAAAAGTCCCCACTAGGGGTTTTGTTTTATTAGGAAAAAGATGTTCTAGTTGGAATTATTATAATTAAAGTTCTTGTAAAAACTTATAATGTTTTTTTTGGCAGACAATTAAAATGAGATGGAGGGAGCATATGTCAATACTATCATGGTACGTGTTCAATGTGACGAGGGTGATTTANGTCGATATATGATGAAATCCTGGAAGGGACCGGCTGTGTTTGATTGTGGTTTTGTTTTTCAAATTTTTTGTTTAAACCCCTGAACATATTGTAGATTCACCCCACCTTTTTAAAGTTTTATTTTTTCATACTTTTGACACATATAACTTTTCACTCACTTTTCACCTGAAAACGAATTTGCAATTTTTTTGGTTAAATTAGGAAATATTTAAGGCTCTTTTTATTAAAAATCTTTAAAGTAAAAGATAAAATAAAAAATTTATTACTTAATAAGGAATGATTTGATTGAAAAAGTCCCCACTAGGGATTTTGTTTTATTAGGAAAAAGATGTACGTAATGGATAAGGTATTACATGTATCAAAAGTGTGATATGCTCCATATTGATATTGATGTAATTCTGTCAATTTCCGAACAACGCTCGACTTTTGTTTAGACATAAACCATCAAATGATATTGAAACTTTGCGCTATGAATCTAATTTATTTTTAATTTTAATTTAATATACGGATATATAAAAATAGGGAGGTGATATGTACACATATGTATTTACTTCATACACATAAAATATAGTAATATAGTGGGAGGAGTGTGGGACCATTAGAATCATACAAGCAAATTTTATGTGTATTAAGTAAAAACATATGTGTACATATCACATCCCATAAAAATATGGCAGTGTTTAATATTTTTTAGACAAAAATACACAGTTGGTCCCTAAACTTTCCACAAAACATCGCCAGGGACCATAAGTATCCAAAATCGTCGTGGTGCGTCCAAAAATGGGGATTTTGAGGCCGATTGCATCCCTCGCCCCGTAATAGTTACTTTAACGTATTCTTGGTGAGGGCAAAATCGTCATTCACTGTAGCGATCTAGTTTCTAGCCGTTGTAGAGTTTCCCAGTTCCCTATATTACTGTGAGTCACAATTGCATTATCACTCATCATCCTTAATCTTTCCCCCAAAACCTTTCATCCTTCAACATGGTACGCTGCTGGTGTGGTAAGCAAGCTATAACACGCACTTCGTGGACATCAGCCAACCCATGGCATCGATTCTATGGTTGTCCTGATGAAGTAAGTGTGTTTTAAGATTTATTGTATTACCTTGCTTTCGCAAGTAGCAAAGTACATTGTAACAATGGTGGTTCATTAATGAAATGTCATATTAATGATTAGGGGTCTTCATGTCGGTGGATAGGATGGTATGATCTTGAAATATGTGCTCGTTCAAGAATGATCATGCCAGGCCTTTTGAGGGGGGAGAAATGAGCTCGAGGAAAGATTAGAAGTTGCTCAAGGTGATGTGTGGAAGTGGAAGATTTACTTGGTGCTCAGTTGGATGTTGTTCTTGATTGTTTATGCACTTGGTTAACTTTTTAGCTTTAACATATGATGGCCGTGTTTTGTGTTTTGTGGAAATGTAGTTACTTGTTAGGGCACCTTGGTAATGTTAGAACCTTTACCAAAACTATTATGTACTAGTATGTTTTAAGTTTAGATTCTATTGAATGGTAGTAACATTGTCTCCAACATGGATATGAAGTTTAGTTCTTTTTATGAGCTTACGTTATGGGTATGCAGATGCTTAAAATTTTGGTTATAATTGACTTTTAATAGTCAACATTCTTTTGAAGTTTTAGTTTTGGTTAGTTTTGCCTATATCAGAAACATAACATGGTTCTGTAGATAATGCAATTGGATATAATTCCAAATGCATAAAATTTCATACTTTTCAACGCATGATAAACAGAGTACATAACTTGTTCATAGTTAACATAAATAAATATTGTGTACTTCATTAGCATAACATAAGTGACCTATGGTGACGGCATCATTCTATCCATTAAAGCCTGCTGCCTAGTCACTCTCCGGGGTAATATGTTGGGATGAAACAGAAACTGCTTGCACATTACTTGAATGGACCTGAGATTGAGACTGTGATTGATCTTGTTGCTGGGATTGACACTGGGATTCATCAATAGGTTGTTCTTGACTATGAGATTAAACACCTGCAATTTCAACTTCTTTGTCTGTTGCAACATCCTAAGTACCTTGATCTTGAATTCCAGATTGCACACAAGTTCCTTCAGCTGCAATATCTTGACTTTCATCAACATATGTACCTTCAGCTTGTTTATCTGCTGCAACTTTGTTCCCTGTAGGATGTGTCTTCTTTGATGCAACATCTTTGTCTGTTGCAACATCTTGAGTACCTTGATCTTGAATTCCAGATTGCACACAAGTTCCTTCAACCGCAACATCTTCACTTTCATCAACACCTGTACCTTCAGCTTGTTTATTTGCTGCAACTTTGTTCCCTGTAGGATTTGTCTTATTTGATGCAACCTTTTGAGGCACTTGTTTACCTTTTCCCTTAGAACTTGAACTTTTTTTTTAGCGCCTGTTTGACTACTTTGGGTTCCACCATATCCAATACATGTTTTTCGGTTGTGTCCAGCAATGCCATAAACACTACACCTTACACTCTTCCAAGCCTTAGATAGTTTACCATTCTTGACAATCTCTTCAGTTTCAGGAGCTAGCCTTACTCTTTTTTTACTAGTTGAGTTAGCTGCATTTGCTTGAGTCTTTGGTGGAACAATAGTTGTTGGCACAGATGATTTTTCCCAATTCTCATTGCTAGTTATGGGGGAGACATTGTGTTTGTGGGTTGCTTCTCAAGTGTTGAGATAGTAACAAGGATGCGCCCATGTTTCAACAGCTCCTACTTGTTGTCCATTTAAAGCCATATTCCAATTGGTAGCAACAACATATTTACATGGTAAACCTGTAATCTCCCATCTTCTGCAAGTACAAGACTTCTCTACAACATTAACTACACATTGGTCTCCCCATGGTCCAGTTACCTGAAACTTATCTCCCCCATTCCATNTTGACTATGAGATTAAACACCTGCAATTTCAACTTCTTTGTCTGTTGCAACATCCTAAGTACCTTGATCTTGAATTCCAGATTGCACACAAGTTCCTTCAGCTGCAACATCTTGACTTTCATCAACATATGTACCTTCAGCTTGTTTATCTGCTGCAACTTTGTTCCCTGTAGGATGTGTCTTCTTTGATGCAACATCTTTGTCTGTTGCAACATCCTGAGTACCTTGATCTTGAATTCCAGATTGCACACAAGTTCCTTCAACCGCAACATCTTCACTTTCATCAACACCTGTACCTTCAGCTTGTTTATCTACTGCAACTTTGTTCCCTGTAGGATGTATCTTCTTTGATGCAACCTTTTGAGGCACTTGTTTACCTTTTCCCTTAGAACTTGAACTTTTTGTTTTTTAGCGCCTGTTTGACTACTTTGGGTTCCACCATATCCAATACATGTTTTTCGGTTGTGTCCAGCAATGCCATAAACACTACACCTTACACTCTTCCAAGCCTTAGATAGTTTACCATTCTTGACAATCTCTTCAGTTTCAGGAGCTAGCCTTACTCTTTTTTAACTAGTTGAGTTAGCTGCATTTGCTTGAGTCTTTGGTGGAACAATAGTTGTTGGCACAGATGATTTTTCCGAATTCTCATTGCTAGTTATGGGGGAGACATTGTGTTTGTGGGTTGCTTCTCAAGTGTTGAGATAGTAACAAGGATGCGCCCATGTTTCAACAGCTCCTACTTGTTGTCCATTTAAAGCCATATTCCAATTGGTAGCAACAACATATTTACATGGTAAACCTGTAATCTCCCATCTTCTGCAAGTACAAGACTTCTCTACAACATTAACTACACATTGGTCTCCCCATGGTCCAGTTACCTGAAACTTATCTCCCCCATTCTATAAAACATTATACCTAATCGCCTCTTTCTTAATACCTTCTAACATGTGTTGTGCAGTAGGTGTTAGTGGCTCATTACTCTTCTCAATGACCTTGGCAACATGCATTATCCTCTTCATACAATATTCCCTGATGTATTCTAAGGCTGAAATTATTGGTTTGTTTACATCCTCAATTATTTTCTCATGAAACACATGACACATGTTATTAAGTAACACATCAGAATGAGGTCGCCCTAAAACATGACAAATAAAGCTGCATTACTTATACATTTCATACTACTTTACCATATACCACTTAATTTACACAGCCAGATGACTTACATGAGAAATGTGACCTTGACCAATGGATTGTTGGTATTTGACTTAACCAAGCATGGGCAGCTTGAGAAAATGTCTTTAAAGCATCCATAGATTTGTCAAACTATACAACAGTTGAGGCTGTTGCGCATCTCCAAAGATGGTCTTTGAAGGCCCTTCCTTGCCAATTAACTTTCATTTGCTCATGAATGCTTTTAAGACAAAATCTATGCTACGCATTTGGAAAAACTTCTCTTAATGCTGATATAATATCATGCACAAAAACATATACATTTACTGTCTGTTTAAAAAAAATAGGATATTCAAATCATTTCTAGTTTATGGTAGTACCTTTTTTATGTCACTAACAAAAGTGAAGATTGAATTTGGCTCAAGTTCAAGATCATCAGATAGACAATGAAGAAACCAAGTCCAAGCTATTGTGTTGGATGATTCAGCAAAACCATAAGCTAATGGGTAAATACCATTGTTGCTATCAATTCCCACAGCTGTTAGTAGTTGACCCTTCAAAGGACCCTCAACTAGAAAAGCATTTATCCCCAACAACTATCTCTGACAGGCTTTAAAACCTTCCTTCAATGCACCTAAACAAACATACAGTCTCTTGAATTCTCTTGTTGGAAGAGTATCCTCAGCAGGCCGTTCCACATGAATCACAACTGTTGTATTAGATTTCCTCTTCTGCAACTCTTGAACATAGTCTCTCAACATGGTGAATTGTAGCTTGAATTCCCTCCTAATGCCTCTAAATGCTATTCTTTTTGCTCTTAAAACCTTCTGCATTGAGACTTCAAGCTCAAATTGGTTGGTAAGTTGATTATGAACTGACTTGACAGGAATTCGTGGATTGGTTTGAATCTTATCTTTTATTTGATTTGAGATAAAGTTAAGGTCAAAATGTTTGAGCGCCCTTGATTGCAAACATGTATGTTGACCATTATATCTTCTCACTGTCCAAACACCTTTTTCACCACCATCCCTGCCGACAAGCAACATCCATGGGCAGAGTATTTGGGAAAGGTTCATTTTTACATGCAATTAATGCTTCCAAACCCTTTCTTGTTAATGGACCTCTAACTAGGCCTATACCTAGTCCAGCAATAGCAATTGGGCCAGATAGGGGAACACAACCCACACATCTGACTCTTATTCTTTTTTTGTCATTCTTTAGAAATAACAGCTCCCTTCTTGTTTCTATGGAATGCTTTCTTACCCTCTCTTTCACATCTTTTGCACTATCAAAGGATTGACTACAATAAAAGAAAGTTTCAACAACACCAGCATCAACAGAATCTGACCTAACCCTTGGCCCCCCAGGGTTACCTATGTCTGAGTCAAAAGCATAAGCAGTGTAAAATGCATCATCATCCAACACAGGTAATGGAGTTTCTGATGAGACGAAAAATGTACCCGTTTTAAGGGGTCATTTAAGCCCTAATTCGAGTAAATATGATCAAATATTGCCCTAAATCGTTCCTTTTGTCATTTTAGGTACTTTTGAGAAGAATTCTGGAAAACATGCATATTTGGACGTTTTTGGAGCATAAAAGTGAAGAAAACGACAAAGTCTCAAAAGAAGCTGAATTTCCTACCTGACGGCGTCAGAGTCACAAGGTGACGCCGTCAGCCAACGTTGACAGAGGAGTGAAATTACTTTACACTTGACGGGCCAGAAAGATTTTGCAACATTTACACCTGACGCCGTCAGGTGTTACAAGATGTAGGCCGTCAGGTTATAAGCTAAAGAGTGATGGCCCAGAAGGATTTAGAGGGTGACGGCGTCAGAAGTAAATCTAGGCCATCCGAGAACCCTAATGACGGCGAGCTAACGGCGTCAGACTCTATAACCTGACGCCGTCAGAATGTAAAATCTATATATATTTTCCTAATTTTCATTCATTAGTGTGGAACTTTTGGGATAAACCCTAAGACGATTTTAGCTGTATTTTCAAGGGTTTTTCACCCTTGAAACCTTCATGTTCAATTAAAGATAAGTCCTCACTTAAATTAATCAATATGTCTATGTGTTGGTTAATTATATATTATGCTTGTCTTTCAATTAACATGCTAGGCTAGATTTTTCTTGTGTTTGCTTAAATCTAATGAAACCTAACTATTAATTATTGGTTGATTGGTGTGTTATTACTTTGTTGGGATGAATGTTTCATCAATGTTAGGCTTAAGAAAACTGGCAATACTCCTATATGGTAACATGCTTGAACGTCTTAAGAAACATGTAACTAAGGCATACTAGGTTATTTAGGTAGTATTTAACGCATGAGCCACTGTTTACAATCCCTATGATTATGTGTACGCATGGTTGTAGGAGGAGATAAGAGCTCATAGAATTGGGGAGATATGTATGCCACCCCATGAATTGTTAAGGAATACACCCGTCATCCACACAAGTAATACATACACCAATTAACCGGTAAAAGATAGTTAGGGAGTAAGGAAGTCTAAGTAAACACATTTGTCTCTATATAAGTTTTCACAATCTTTAATTTTCTTGTTATTTTATTTTTCTTGCAATAGTAGTTTTTGGGTTAGTTGACTAGCAACTAATTCCGCCCATTCCTCTAAAACCCGAGATTTTACTTGCTTTCAAAAAAAATATAAAAATACAAAAATAATCTTCCTTCACCTTTAGACCTATTAGAGTAGTTTTTCTATCCTAACGAACACTATTCCCTGTGAGAGAACGATCAATACCCCGTACTTACCAATACACTATACTACACTGACCAGGTACACTGCCTGGTGGGATTGCAAGCTTCTCAAGATCCCTTGAGAGGTAAAACCTGTTGCGTGGTCGCAATCCCACGCACATCAGTTTCCAAATTCAAGTCATCACTTTTATTAGTAGATGTTCCTGCATTGCTTAACTCATGACTCTGACCCAGTTGGACCAAAGCAACCTGTTCATCACTCTCCTCAGAAACATTATTTTCATTTTCCTGAATTGTGTCATCACCTACATTGCCTAAGTGACTAGTATCACTCTGTTGGAACAGAGTGATATCAACATCACCCTCCTCATCCATGTTATTGTCACCAACAGGTTCTCCTACATTCTCTAACTGGTTATCCTGATTGACTTGGAATAGAGTGACTTCCACATCAGGTTCCTCAAAGGTGTTATTGCCATCAACTAATGGCCTTCCAACTTTCTCCAACGGCTTATTCTTAGTCACTCGAAACAGATTAACCTCGAAATCCTCATGGTCCTGAACTATTATGTCCTTATCCATAGCTACTAATGCACTCTCACTGTTATCAACAGTTTGGCTGGCAAAGGAAGACATGTCTAGTGTTGAAAAAACAGGATCTATGTGTGGCAACTGACTAGATTGGCCAAGAGAATCGACGTCAATGGGTACTTGAGTTAGTTGCAAAAATGGCTGAAGTGCGGGTTCATTATCTAAGTCATCTAACATCAATCTTCTATAACAGGATTTGATAGCAGCACTAACTAATTTTCTACTATCTTCATCCATCTCCAAGAATACAGTTTTAATGGATTCTGAAGACATTTCAGACAACACTAATCGTGTCTTGCCTATTTCAACAAACACATCAATCCGTTTATGGTCCTTGACAATGTCTTTCAGTAACTCAAGATTCTCAGGCTCACGAAAGCTACAAGTGTACTACCAGGCTTAACAAAGTAATAGTAATTATTTGTCTCTCCTTCACTATAACCAATTTGGGCCATAAGTGCATCAAACTCATCTACAGTAACCTCATTTATGTCAACATAATCAACCTGTCATTCCTTACCTCCTTAATAGATTCTCTTAGGCCAATTTCTGAAAATGCCATTATGGTGAAACCTCATGCTAAAGGAACCAGCACGATCAGCTATTGAAAACAATACCAAAAACAATGTTAGGGTTATCATACCTATAAGGTAAATTACTTAAACAATCTAAAATACATGTCTTTGTAAAAGATTATCATAAAAGAAACACTTATCATATCTCCTCATTGCACCATTTCTCTCTGTCTCAAAGTCAGCGAAGAAAGGCTCCTCTCTGATCTGCCATAGAGTCATTCCAAGGTTGGTTGTTGTTGATTTCTCACTTAAAGTTTTAGATTTCATGTGTGACATTGTGTTAATACAAATAATGTCAAAAACGTTATTCGCATTATTCGATCTTCTTGTGTTTTGATAATCACAAAATATAAAGACATGTTATGTAAAGTTACGGTTAATAAGTTTTTAATCAAGGAAACTCGTTACTTCCACGTAGCTACTACAACGTCATTTCAGGTATGAACAAACTTTATACCGTTATTAGTTTTGTGATCAAAGAAGTTTATTTTCTTACAAACTTACATTTTTAAGTTAGACAAAACATTTTCACAAAAGTATTTTTGTGTTTTTAAAGTAATGTTTAATTATGAAAATATATTCAAATTCAAACTTATAACAACTATTTTTTCCCCCAAAATAGTTGAGTTTTCACCAGATAAGTTTTTATCACGTCAGGACAAAAATGGGAGTGTTTTGTCGGGACGGTCCCTTAGTGATAAAGGACCGTCGCCTATTTATGGGACCGTCTGTCTCACTCCTGTCGTCTATAACTACTGAACTGTTACACTTTAGAAAATAAGGTTTTTCACACACAAAACTTTCTCTTTTATTTTCTCTTTAGTCTTTGATCACTATAACATATCGGTATATGTTAATAAGTGATTTCCTCTTCCGTCAAGTACAAGAGAAGAACTCTCGACATAGATGAAGTCTCGAGATGTTATAGGTGTCCACACACAAACGTAACAAGTGTTACGGTGATAGGTTCTGTAAATAATGTCATTTTTTTCCGACTTGTGTGTGAGTCAAGGATGGGGATATTTGTGTGAACTTGGATGGTGATGTAGATCCAAGAAGTCTTGTAACTAGATTAGTTCATGTATTTGTTGTGAGGAGAGTGATGTCCTAGTGTGTAGGTTAGGACTTAGTCGAGTCATTGTGTAAAGACTTGGTTCGGGTGAAGAACCAAGTGAGTCAACTGTGTGAAGTCTTGGTTCGGGTGAAGAACCAAGTGAGTCAATTGTGTGAAGGCTTGGTTCGGGTAAAGAACCAAGTGTGTATAAGTGTGAAGGCTTGGTTCGGGTGAAGAACCAAGTGTGTCAATTATGTGAAGGCTTGGATCGGGTGAAGATTCAAGTTGGACAAGAGTGCTTGTTCGTGTGGCCACGTGGGCCTTGGAGTAGATTTGTTCTTGCTACGATTAGAACTCGACATTATGCTTAGTATCGTTAAACCTTGTGTAAGCATGTGTACGGATTGCTCCGCCTGAAGAAGTGTGTTGATAAAGTGATTGATAACTCTCGAGTGTGGTACTCGGGGAGTGGAGTAGGACGGAGATTGAGCTTCGTGCCGAACCACTATAAATCGCCGCGTCTCTTGGTTGTGTTCTTTCCTTACTCTTTACTTTACTTTACTTGTTTATTTGTCTATGTTAGTAATTAATTTGATATCACATAACAAGTAGAATCAACAAGTTTGCAAAAGAATATTAACCGGATCTAAAAACGGCGAAACATTTTAACAACTAGAAAGAAACGGTGAAACTATTCAACCCCCCTTCTAGTTTCTAAAATTGGTATCAGAGCCAGGTTGTCAAGATCTTTAGAGTATATTGTACTTTAAAACTTGAATCGATCTATGGAGTCTGAAAGATATCTAGAAGGGATCCATTTGAATTAGTCACCATTTTTCGAAAATTAAAATTTTTTCATTTGGAAAAATGAATTTGAAAGTTATATGAAATCAATTAATCATGATCTTTGGCATGTCTTTTCATTTGATTATTTTTAGTCAATGAGAATAGATTTCGAAAACCAAAATTTCATAAGAAACTTTTGCTAGACATTGAAGCTTAAATGTTGGTTTATAAAACTTTGCATAAAATGAGTTTTGACAAAACTATTTTATGTAATGTGGCAAATGATATGTGGAAAAATATTTTAGACTTTCATCAAAGGAATGTTCAAGTCAAAGATGATGAAAAATATGTTGTTAGAAAGTCACTTAGTTTAAGTAGATTCGTGTACCACTAGTTTGAATGTTGTTTTTGTAGGTAATGTTGCCGACAAGAATCACACAAACAATCTAGTTGATGTTCTAATCTACAAGTCTTGGAGTAATGACCGGTTAAGAGGACAATGTACGTGCTTAGCCAACAAGAGACCAAGAAAATGTGTGCCTTGAATGTGCAACTACTCTTAAGGGTGATTTGCCAAGTGAGTTTCATCATGTCTTGCATCACATACAACACATGTTATGAAATGTGTTATTAAGGATAACTAGAGGCCAAGGTAACTTTTCTTAAAATCTTGCCCATTATAATTGCTATTTGAATGTTTGCTACATGCTTACGCGACTATGTGGTTTATCATTACTTGCTTGCATGCTAGATAATACTTACATACTTATATGTGCTATATGCTTTGTGATTATTAGATGTTTTGTCTAAATGCTTATCCTTCTTTGGACTCAAGCAAATTATTTGGAAAAATAATGGTCTTACCACAACCATTATTTATAACGAATTTCGCGTCAATCAATCACTATAGACGATGCACACTTGCTTCACTCTTTATTTGCTCTCTAGTTCTCGTCTATAAGTTATCTTGAAATTTACATGATTGACTTCTGGGACTCTCGACTCAAGTCCCGTTCATGAATCTCATCACTCTCACTACCATTCAATGTCTTCTGTATCGATCTTTTTCATACCCATTCCTTAGCCTACTCGTGCGCATTGAGTCTACTTAGTGTCCTAATAAAATTACAAGTGACCTATAATCAAAACGGTCCTTAATCAAAAATCTTTCTTTAGAACCAAAACATCAAAAACCATCAAAAACACGCCGACCTTCTGTCGGCGGTCCCTGACAAAGTTGTGGTCCCTAATCGATAAGGGACCGTCTGGGCTTTTCATCATATACATGGTCCTTTCTTTTGTTCACAGCCAAGCAAACCTTATTTCTATTCTTATCACTAAAGGAAATGAAGAACACCTCATAAATTACCATAAAAGTTCAAAATTTCAAACTCAAGTCTACTAATCACTCCTATACACTAATTGTAAGTTATCTTTGTCTAATCTTTCTTTACTTCATAGTTAGAGATTATGCCAGTAGATTTGGGGGTTATCAATTTTGTTTACTTAATAACTATGCAATCACAACAATAGATTACTTAATAATGTTTGTATGGGATATTATTTCAAAAATACAATAGAAGCATGATAAACCCCATATAAGAAAATGATTCTGAAACAACCTATTAATCCTACATCGTTAATACATACTTTACTAGTGTAGTCAAGTGCCAATTCCAAATAATTAAAGTTTGTGTTTAAAACATGTCAAAAACTAAATCAACATTAAATTCAGGCTAATTATGTAATTATTGTTGATAGGTGAAACATGCCTAAACCCATCGGCCTTGACCACCAAAACACAAGACAATACATTCCTCAACTTTCAAACTATTATCCAGAACCCATCAAAGAAGCTTTCCAAAACGTTGAAACTATATATTTCCATGAGGGTCGTCGGCTCTTTGCGGACTATACCGACATAAACTATTTAAACTCAATGTTCCAACTTGTCAACCTTGATTGTATCTATAGAGTGGATGAACAAATCATTCTACAATTTGTTCTGGAGTTTTATAGTCTTCTCAACTTAACCACTGATCTTGATGGTGAAATTTATGTTAACTTCACCATTCAAAATCAAATGATTTCTTATTCTCTTCCCGCATTCGGTCAAGCCCTCGGCATTCCCACTGATGGGCAATGTACATTCACTCATGAATGGAGCCTTGATGCTCTTGCTAGGAGCTCTCCTTCATATGGAAAATATGCCACAATTCCTCCATCTCCAGAAGAGATAAGATCCATTGTTCAAAATGATAGATATCAACCTGAGTATCGAATACACCAAGGGGCTCTTATTCCCGTCAGTGAAAATCAAATCCTCACTAAGGAAATTGTTGATCACATGAAACCCATGACTGAAATTATTTGCGAGAATGTTTTTTGTCTTGGAGGAAACAGTGATCACGTCCTTGCTTATCTTAGTCACATTCTCTACTGTATCACCCTTACCGTCCCCTATAATCTTGCATATTATATGGCCAAGAAAATGGAATTTGCCCGTAGCAAACCTACTATGATCTTGCCATACGGCATGCTTTTAACCCGCCTTTTCTGTCATGTCATGCATCATTACCCTGGTCTCAACGATGTTGAATATCCTTTGGTAGACCCTGTTATGTTTCGTCTAAACCAAAATCTAGAACGTAGAACTAGGTCTGATTACGGGTCAAGAAGGTCGGTAGGACCAGAACTTAGGACTAGGTCAAGAAGGTAAGTAGGTTCATGTTCCTTCGCTTATAAAACATCATTTAATCCCAACGATAACGATGATGTGTCTCATGATTAAGGAACCTCACGAGTCAGTACCCCATCTCCTGTCGCCTATGTCAACTCCCTACCATCCGGGTACCCCCAAGTCTTTCAGGATCTTCCTCCTGGAGATCGGAACCCTGACAATTTCTCAGCTCGCCTTACCCAAATCATGAACATGCAACATCAAAACAGGGACGAGAGTCGGGGCGCATGGAAGTCAATTGGAAAAGGAATTCGCAAATATTGGGAAAGAAAAAGTGAATGCTCATCATCCTTTATTGTATCATTTGTGTGTGGAACATGTTTAATCTTACTAGACACTATGTTTGATGTACAACTGGATAATTTCCTCTATGTTTGTTAACTATTAATTGATGATGTCAGGTGATCCTTTCATGGTTGTATCAACTAACAAAAATACATCGTTATTTGGTGGTTTGTATAATTATTAACTTGATCTATCATAAGAATGTTTGACTCTCATAATTATTGGATTAATGTTATAGTATGCTTGCTCGCTAAACTAGCATTTAAAATAGGTTTATAAACTTTTATGCTGCTATGAATTACACCTGAACAGCTTGCAGGTGCAGGTTTGCTAAAATGGAAAAATGGGTTGAAACCTGAGACTCTACTGCCGGCGGTCCCTTATCTAAATGGCGGTCCCTTATCGATAACGGACCGTCCAACATTTAAGGGACCGTCTGTCCTGTATCACGGGTTCCTGCACTGTTTCTCATTTCTTGCAAACCTGTTACCCTGTTTGCGTGATTTCCACCACCATTTCCCATATTAACAAAACGTTTGTATGTGTTTATAACTTCCTAATGCATGCTTTACCCATTCCATAATCTCTCTTGATTATTTAAACATCCATGTTTCATGATAATCTTCATTACCTACATCATCCTCCATATAATCATCTTCTACAATGGGGTCTCCTTCAACCTCCCTATCTCTATCAAACAAAACGCCTAAAATTAACCTTACACCACCACAAACAAACCTCATTGATCTAACTCAAAATGATCCATCCTCTCAAAACTCCTTCCATCAAAGGTACTTCATCATCCTCATCAAGACCCAATTCATCACCATTCACATCATTTATCAAAAACTCATCACTCTTACTCATTCATTCTTGTTCGGGTGCTTGTACACCATTTGTGAGTAACTCATCCTCTTCAATCAACACATCAAACTCTTCAAGTCCACAAATTGCAACGTCATCCTAACTACCAAATTTCCTTGAAAACACTTCACCTTATCTTGGAAACATGTCTCCTCCTCCAAGAACTTCACATCCACCTCCACCTTATCTTGGAAACATGTCTCCTCCTCCAAGAACAATACATCCACTCCACCACAATCCCCAAACATAGAACCTTATCCCTATTACAACTTTGTGAACAACCACACTATTGGTTGTGCATGTTGTTATCATAACTTCCACCTCATCTCTTCTCTTAGAGATGAACTTCACTACATGTTTAGATATCTTGAGTACCTTCTCTCTTAACAAAACACTAAACCAACTCCTCTTGCCTCAATGCCACCTTTGGCTACATCACCATCTCAATCACCATCATCCAACTAGTCATCCCTACATGAATAATTCAAGAGGATTAATTCGTGGATCAAGCATGTTCTAGGAAAATAGGACTTCTAGTTACCTTTAATGAGATGTATTAGGACTATGTGCTAATTATTATGATTGTCATTGTATGTTTCGTGCATGAAATGAATGAATTGTTATGCTTTGAGTTATGATAATATGTTGTGATATTGGTCATAGTTAAACATGAAAATGGACTAAAATTATCTAACCTTAAAAATGGGAAGTTACTTAAATCACAACACATCTGCCAACCAGGACGCCTACTGCCGGCGGTCCTTTAAATGGATTGGCGGTCCTCCATCAATAAGGGACCGTCCCCTATTTACGGGACCGTCCCCAGTAGAGCTAACATTCAGATTTTATCTTTTGTTTTTCTATCTGATTCATGCTCTATATAATTGATTTCACATCCATATCCATCTTGCTTTTTCAATACCTTCATATATATATATATATATATATATATATATATATATATATATATATATGCATGCATGTGCTTTGCTCTAACTTGGTTTTGTAGCACATCACCATAGCTCGATTCCCCTGTGCCCTCATTAAGGGGGAGCACTTAGCTAGGGGGAGCTTATATTCCGTCAACAATGATGATGCCCTTTCAATGATGCGTGTGTTTCCGCTCCTCAACACCAACGACACCTTTTTGATTCTACAAAAAGGGGGAGAAGTAACGGGAAAACTCATTAAAAATTTATCAGCGCATAATTTTACCTAAAATGAGTTTATATTTTGTAATCATCAAAAAGGGGGAGATTGTTAATACACATAATGTCAAAAACGTTATTCACATTATTCGATCTTCTTGTGTTTTGATAATCACAAAATATAAAGACATGTTACGTAAAGTTACGGTTAATAAGTTTTTAATCAAGGAAAGTCGTTACTTCCACGTAGCTACTACAAAGTCACTTCAGGTATGAACAAACTTTATACCATTATTAGTTTTGTGATCAAAGAAGTTTATTTTCTTACAAACTTACATTTTTAAGTTAGACAAAACATTTTCACAAAAGTATTTTTGTGTTTTTAAAGATATGTTTTATTATGAAAATATATTCAAATTCAAACTTATAACAGCTATTTTCCCCCCAAAATAGTTGAGTTTTCACCAAATAAGTTTTCACCACGTCAGGACAAAAATGGGAGCGTTTTGTCAGGACGGTCCCTTAAAGTGGTCGGCGGTCCCTTAGTGATAAAGGACTGTTGCCTATTTACTGGACTGTCTGTCTCACTCCTGTCGTTTATAAATACTGAACTGTTACACTTCCGAAAATAAGGTTTTTCACACAAAAAACTTTCTGTTTTATTTTCTCTTTAGTCTTTGATCACTATAACATGTTGGTATATGTTTATAAGTGATTTCCTCTTCCGTCAAGTACAAGAGAAGAACTCTCGACATAGATGAAGTCTCGAGATGTTTTAGGTGTCCACACAAAAACGTAACAAGTGTTACGGTGATAGGTTCTGTAAATAATGTCATTTTTTTCCGACTTGTGTGTGAGTCGAGGATGGGGATATTTGTGTNGATTTCCTCTTCCGTCAAGTACAAGAGAAGAACTCTCGACATAGATGAAGTCTCGAGATGTTTTAGGTGTCCACACAAAAACGTAACAAGTGTTACGGTGATAGGTTCTGTAAATAATGTCATTTTTTTCCGACTTGTGTGTGAGTCGAGGATGGGGATATTTGTGTGAACTTGGATGGTGATGTAGATCCAAGAAGTCTTGTAACTAGATTAGTTCATGTATTTTTTGTGAGGAGAGTGATGTCCTAGTGTGTAGGTTACGAATTAGTCGAGTCATTGTGTAAAGACTTGGTTCGGGTGAAGAACCAAGTGAGTCAACTGTGTGAAGTCTTGGTTCGGGTGAAGAACAAAGTGAGTCAATTGTGTGAAGGCTTGGTTCGGGTGAAGAACCAAGTGTGTCTAAGTGTGAAGGCTTGGTTCGGGTGAAGAAGCAAGTGTGTCAATTATGTGAAGGCTTGGATCGGGTGAAGATTCAAGTTGGACAAGAGTGCTTGTTCGTGGGGCCACGTGGGCCTTGGAGTAGATTGGTTCTAGCTACGATTAGAACTCGACATATGCTTAGTGTCGTTAAACCTTGTGTAAGCATGTGTCCGGATTGCTCCACCTGAAGGAGTGTGTTAATATAGTGATTGATAACTCTCAAGTGTGATACTCGGGGAGTGGAGTAGGACGGAGAGTGAGCTTCGTGCCGAACCATAAATCGCCGCGTCTCTTGGTTCTGTTCTTTCCTTACTCTTTACTTTACTTGTTTATTTGTGTATGTTAGTAATTAATTTGATATCACATAACAAGTAGAATTCAATAAGTTTGCAAAAGAATATTAACCGGATCTAAAAACGGCGAAACATTTTAACAACTAAAAAAGAAACGGTGAAACTATTCAACCCCCCTTCTAGTTTCTACACATTGTATTAGGGTTTTGTTGGTATGCTTCCACAACAAGTTTGGGGATGACCAATGACTACATAGTCTACTTATATTAGACATTATGGCAGGAAAATGGATTAGACGTCTGCTGGGTAGTACAGGGGGAGAGAGAAAAAGACAATTTTACCCTCCAAACTAAACGGGTAACGGGATTTTTGGAACTATAACGGGACGAGGAAGTAACGATTACGGGCCGAGGGACGCAATCGGCCTCAAAATCCCAACTATTGGACGCACCAAGACGATTTTGGAAACTTACGGTCCATGGCGATATTTGTGGAAAGTTTAGGGACCAACTGTGTATTTTTGTCTATTTTTTAAATGTGATATTACACGCACAAGGTTTAGGCTATAACTACAACTAACAAATATATTTAACTAAATTTTTTTGATGAGTACTTATAAATCGTGCGTTCTATTTAATACTTATAATCTCATGAATCGATAGATTTTGGTTATTACGATTAAATTAACTCGTTGTTATCCGTATTCCAGTTTTTGACCAGCGTACATACGAGTTATTAAACACGGATAATAATAGTAGTAGTAGTTTTTATTTATTAAAACAAGTTAAAGTATATGAGGTTTTTATAAATATATACGGTGCGTTTAGTTGTAGAAAAATTTCTTTAATTTCTTATCTCAATTTCTTTAGAAACAGGGAAGGGTTTTTATCTCTACAAATGTGCTATAAATTTAGAAAACTCGTTTAGATGATATTTTTTAAAAAACTGAAAAATCCAAGGGATGTAAAAAAATAGAAGGAACAATATAAGAAAGAGTAAAGAGTAATTTCTTAATTCTAGTTAAATTTTAAAAAATGAGATTTCATTCTTTCAGAAAAATTTCACAAAAATGTGTGACTAAACGGATTTTTAGTTTTTTCATTTTCTAATGAAAAATTTTCTAAAAAAAATAGAGTATTTTTCACCAACTAAACACACCCATAACTTTTTAAAAATTATTGAAATTGAGGATTTTACACTTAGAGAACAAAATTACCTTAAGAGAATAAAGTTAGATTTAGGATTAACATCTTTTTAAAAGTTTAAGTTTTGATTGTAAATTTTTACTAATCAATCATAATATAATGTTTATTTACACTTAAGTTCGAAAAAAAAGCCCACAACGCCATGCGTATTTTAATTTTTTTCTCCAACATATTTTCTCAACCAAATTTATCAATAGTTTAACCAAACTAATTCACATAGAAACGTGATTTTAATGTCTTATATAGCTAGTTATATATCCTCGTGCGCACAGAGTTTTGACATAAATCTTACTTAATGTATGTGTTCTAATGTAAATCTTACATCTAAGTTTTTAATTATTTGTGCATATAAATTGTATATTATCTAATTTGAATAATACAATTGATTAATAAAGTAAATTTATATTTTGGCATAGTAAAGCCTGTCTGTGTGCATATGCGGAGCTGTCAAATAAGAATTTTCTTTAACATTATGTAAAATAGCAGGGTACCCACACGTTGCAGTGACGGGTAACCTGTAATTAAAATTTTCAGCAAGTCATACTTTTGAGTATGAGCTTTTTTTAAAGATAATTTTATGAGAACACTATATTGAAATTAACTTTACACAATAGCAAATTATTATATAAAAAAATTATTAAGTTTGATAAAAACGTATATTGTAACAGACCACATCATTATTTTGATAACCCGACATAACATTAAATTGCCCCAATAACTTGTTCACCATTTTTTAAAAATAGACCACATCAATATTTTATCTAAAAAGACATATATAAATGAATTATGGGCACATAATAATTGTAAGTAATTCTAACTTGTTATCATATACGTAGTAATTACTTAGAAAACAAAAGTATTATAGTAAATTTATTGTGTTACTAATGGGCCTAACAAAAGTATGAAAGTAATATTTTATCTTATACATGTATATTAGGGTTAATCTGTTTTTCTTTTCGTCATGTAAATCAAATCTTCCTTCTCAGTTCTCTCCCTATAAGCCATATAATGACGTCTCTGGTTCTATCTTTTAACTTCTCTTGTTCTTTTGGTTTATAAATTTATTTTTATTGATTTTTAAAGATACAGTCTTTTTTATCTATGTTACTCTTCATCCTTATTAAAAAAGTTAATGTAATAAGTTCTCTTATTAAAAAGGTTTAAACTTCTCATTTTTATTCATTGCTCGTTTATTTTTGTGCTTTTATTCTTTAGGATAAAACAAAAAAGTGCAACTGCAATTAATTTGAATTTGTATCCAACGGGATATCATTGTATCAATAATTTATTTTGTGTCAAAATATTTCTACAATTTATAATTAAAGTTGTTGATGCGTGGATTGCGGTCTACGCAAAAGGTTTTAACTCTCAAGGGATCTTGAAAAGCTTGCAATCCCTACCAGGCAGTGTACCTGACCGATGTAGTATAGTGTAGTGGCAAGTACCGAGGGATTGATTGTTCTCTCGGGGAATAGTGTTCGTTAGGATTAAAAGTAGTCTAATTAGGTCTAGGGGTGAGGGATGATTCTTTTTGTATTTTTATATTTTATGGAAAGCAAGTAAAAAATTTCAGTTTTGGAAGAGTGGGCGGAATTAGTTGCTAGTCAACTAACCCAAATAACTACTAAAACAAATAAAATAAAATGACAAGAAAATAAAATAAGAAAACTCTTATATGGAGAAAACGTGTTTACTTAGATTTCATTACTCCCTAGTTATCTTTTATTGATTGATAAGTTTGTTACAATTGCGTGGGTGACAGGTTGCATTACTTAATACCATTCGTGGGGCCATGTACGATCTTCCCCAACTCTATAAGCTTCTATCTCNGTAGTGGCAAGTACCGAGGGATTGATTGTTCTCTCGGGGAATAGTGTTCGTTAGGATTAAAAGTAGTCTAATTAGGTCTAGGGGTGAGGGATGATTCTTTTTGTATTTTTATATTTTATGGAAAGCAAGTAAAAAATCTCAGTTTTGGAAGAGTGGGCGGAATTAGTTGCTAGTCAACTAACCCAAATAACTACTAAAACAAATAAAATAAAATGACAAGAAAATAAAATAAGAAAACTCTTATATGGAGAAAACGTGTTTACTTAGATTTCATTACTCCCTAGTTATCTTTTATTGATTGATAAGTTTGTTACATTTGCGTGGGTGACAGGTTGCATTACTTAATACCATTCGTGGGGCCATGTACGATCTTCCCCAACTCTATAAGCTTCTATCTCTTCCTATGACGACACGTTTAGTATCCTATCATGGCCTCCTTAATAGTCACTTATGCATTAAATGCAACCATTAAAATCGTAGTACACATCCGATTCATGTTTCTTAAGACTTTCAAGCAAGTTACCATATAGGAGATTAGCCAGTTCTCTTAAGCCTAACGTCGATATCATTCACCCAACAACAATCAATAACAAACCATCAATCAACACTCAATAACTAGGTTTCATTACATCTAAGCTAACACAAATAAACCTAGCCTAGCATGTTAAAAGAAAGACAAGCATGAGATATAATCAAACAACACATATATACATATTGTATGATTGATGGATAACTTATCTTTAATTGAACATGGAAGAAACAAGGGTATGAAACCCTTGAAAAGGTCAGAAAATCGTCCAAGGGTTTGTGTGTGTGTTCCACCAAAAAGTTCCTCTTTTAATGAATGAAAAATCTAAAGATATATATAGAATTACAAAGTTGACGACGTCAGGTTATAGATCCTGACGCTGTCAGATCGCCGTGTTTAGGGTTCTCGGATCACCTAGATCCACTTCTGACGTCGTCACCTTATAAAATCCTCAGGGTTGTCTCTCTTTCGCATTACACGAGACGACCTACATTTTGTAACACCTGACGCCGTCAGGTGTTAATCATTGATTTCTTCTCTTGAGCGTCTGGTACAAACATAAACCCACCTCTTTTGTCTTCAAGGGACGGCGTCACCTTATGGTGTCTGACGCCGTCAGGTACAATTTCCAGCATGATTTCATGAATTTGTCGTTTTCTTCACTTTTTGCTCCAAAAACGTCCAAAATGCTTCATTTTCCAGAATTCTTCTCCAAACTACCTAAAATGACAAAAGAAAAGATTTTAGGTAATATTTGATCATATTATCACAACTTAGGGCTTAAATGACCCCCTAAAAGCGTAACACTTTTCGCCTCATCAGTTGTTCATCTTAATGACATACCTGATGGGACTACCGCATTTGACATAGCTGTACGTGTTTTAAGACACATGTTCTTTTAAGTGTTTCGCTTTTTTTAAAGGGTTACATAGTAAAATATTATTACTCCAAAAAAACAGTTAACCACAAATGGATGTGGGTGAGTCCCACATCTCATCCTAAAAAGGGCAAACCAAAAGTGCCTATAGTGCTTAATACCTAAACTAGCATAAGATATGACATGTCATATTTATGCAAAAATAAAATAAAGAAATAACCTATCTAATTTGACCACGAAGACTAATGTCATAAGCATCAGCAAACTTCAGTTGTCCTTCAGTCAGGCCACAATCATCAAACTCATAGGTTGTGGTCATACGTGTCCTCCCTCCACTGCTCTAATAAGCTCTTCATGTTCACTCCACTACCACTTTAAGAACCGTCAAAAGCCATAAAACTATTAGTCTCGTTGTGATCATCAAGAATTTCATCATCATCACTATCTCACTATCCGAAACAACCAAATTCTCAACCTTAGAAAATGGGTTTGATGAGTGGTTTTGCAACCTTGCAAAAGGTTTTACCTCTCAAGAGATCTTGAGAAGCTTTGCAATCCCCACCAGGCAGTGTACCTGACCGATGTAGTATAGTGAGTGACAAGTACCAGGGGATTGATCGTTCTCTAGGGGAATAGTGTTGTTAGGATTGAAAACTAAGTCAACTAGATCTAAAGGTGAGGGATGATTCTTTTTGTATTTTTATATTATGAAAGCAATTAAAAATTGGAAGAGTGGGCGGAATTAGTTGCTAGCCAACTAACTCAAAATTACTACTTATGCAAATAAAATAAAGTAACAAGAAAAGTAAATTGGTGAACTTATTATAATGAGAAAAGCGTGTTTACTTAGATTTCACTACTCCCTAGTTATCTCTTATTGATTTATTGATTTGTTATAATTGTTTGGATGAAGGGTTGCATTCCTTAATACCATTCGTAGGGGTGTGTACGTCCTTCCCCAACCCTGTGAGCTTCTATCTCTTCTTATGACGACACGTTTAGTATCCTATCAAAGCCTCCTTAATAGTCACTCATGCGTTAAATACAACCAATAAAACCGTAGTACACATTCGATTACGTTTCCCAAGACGTTCAAGCCTATTACCAAATAGGAGGTTGGCTAGTTTTCTTGAGCCTAACGCAAGTCAATCATCCACAATAATAAATAACAAGCCATCAATCAATAATTAACAACTAGGTTTCATTAGATATAAGCAAACTCAAGAAAATCTAAGCTAGCATGTTAATGTAAAGAAAAGATAAAAAGTTAATCAAACAAAGCATAGATATATTGAATGATTAAAGGAAGAACTTATCTTCAATTGGACATGGAAGAAAAGAGGGTTTGAAACCCTAAAAATACTGTAAAAGTCGGACTAGGGTTTATCTCCAAAGTTGCACACCTAATGAATAAAAAATCCAAAACTATATATAGATATTACTAGCTGACGGCGTCAGGTTATAAGTCCTGACGCCATCAGGCCGCCGTGTTTAGGGTTCTTGGATCGCCTAAAAAAGCCTCTGACACCGTCACTTGTTAAATCCATCTGGGTCGTCTCTTTAGCATAACACCTGACGGCTTCAAACATTTTGTAGCTGACGCCGTCAGGTGTAAATTTCATGTTTTCTTCTGGGGTTTCTAGTGTTAAAAATCCACCATATTGAGCATAAGGTGACGGCGTCAACTCCAAAGCGTGACGCCGTCAAGCGTAGAAACTTGACTTTTCTTGACTTTTCTTTTTTTCTTTATACTTGAGTATAAAAACGTCCGAAAAGCTCCAAAATGCTCCATTTTCCAGAAATTACGTTCCAAGTACCTAAAAAGAGAAAAGGAACAATTTGAGGTAATATTTGATCATAAAATCACCATTTAGGGCTTAAATGACCCCCCAAAAGCGTAACAAATATTTCTTTATCAAATACCCTTACTCTTGAGATTTGTTTATCCTCTAGCAAATGAGCTTTTATACCAATTAAAATACAAGTTAGGGTTATTTAACATTAATATAAAAGTAATTAGAACAAATTACCGTTCCACCTTAATCAAAAACAAGCACGGAAATTATACACTAGCACCTCACATTAAGTGTTTGGATACTCTCATCTCTCGGGTGTTATAAATGTATATATATCACAAATGAAAACGGAAAAATATCTCTCACTACCTGTCATAGAAAATAGATTACCATAGGCTTGGGAAAGGATCAAAACCTCCACCACTTTGGCGTAAGCACCTAGGATAAACTATCAAAGAGGTCTTTTCAAGAGTTATAATGTTAGGCGTAGGGATATGGAAAACACAGTTTGTTGGATAAAGGGATATTTTACTGGTGGCAATTCAATTGTCTTAGTTAATGTAACAACCCACAAAATCTCATCACTATCATCCCCAATGCCTATAGTAGGTATTTCCACAGTTTTTTTTTTTTTTTTTTTTTTTTTTTTTTTTTTTTTTTTTTTTTTTTTTTTTTTTTTTT
>LBNU01035215.1:188417-229090 GCA_014162995.1 Artemisia annua
TTATTAAAACTATACTATTGATAACGATTAACAAGCACTTAGACGTAAACTCAAACGAAAAATGAATCGAGGCCGTAAGGCACAAGGTATATATTTACACAACTAGTTCTGTACGTACTAATTTGGTTAATATTTATTACCAAGTATTGAAAAACATTGAATTCAACCGATACATATATTTTCAAAGTACGGGTGTGTATAGATAACATGATGCATTGTCAATTATGTTTCACCTTTCATGATCTCAAGTCGTTACATGCAATTCATTATAGTACGTTCTAGTGTTCGTGCCTAGTATTTCAAAGTATTTAAGTGTTCCACAAGTGTTTCAACGTACTCCGAGTTCATAACATCAGATCACTTGAGGGTGAGTTCATGCCCCCCCGTATATCTTTTCATTTGTTTTCAAATCCCACGTGGTAAATACATTGCACCATTTTCGTACGAGGTGCTCAACTCGATTGGTCTCGTTTTGTTGTTGAGTCCACAAACCCTAACGATACCAGTCTACTTAGTGATATTGGCTCAAGATATAATTCAACTGTTATAGAGCTTCAAAAGCTTTAAAAAAAGAAGAAAACACAAATGTAATATACACCATGCACGATTCAAACTGTTATAGTTTATAAAAATTTAAACAGCCTAAGACAATGATTAAATGTAAATAAATTGGTAAAACATATGCAGAAAAGAGACCTCTCGCTACACATGGGAAGAGTCTTTAATTTGTGCATAAGGTCCGGAGTCGATCCAGACGAAGGCGGTAGTTACTCCACCTAATTTTCCTTTTTTTTTTTTTTTTTTTTTTTTTTGTTATTTGCATTTGGGTAACTTCATGCATAGCCACGCAAGGAATTGTGATGCCACATATACGAGAGCACAATGCAACGAGGTCAAAGGTAGTACGCGTAAGATACATAGTGAATATCAAGTATAATAGTGTGCATGAAAGAGACTTACTACACCACGAATGATGGGCAGAACGTACGCTAGAGACTGATGATCGACAGGGGGTTATCATCACTTGTTTCACGACCCATCAAGGAAACGAGAGCATGGCCTTGATACCCTAGGTCGCGACTAAAACTCTCATAATTTTACCAGTGTTGTTCGAACTCAGCAGGTGCAACAGAGGACTTAGAATATTTTGTAAAAGTGTCTTTGTTGGTGTGTATGTCTGATCGGTTGCATGGCTCTTTTATATACTCGAGTTGGTGTATGAACAAGTGGTGAAATGGAGCAGAGATCATGAGAGTTTTGGAGTGCATGTTCTTGGATTGGGGAGACTTTGAGGTGGGAGGTTGAGGGTGTGAGTGAGCTGTCGACTAACATGCCACCTCCTTCTATGTCCAATCGAGATCAAACAACGAATATGGGCAAGAGAATGTGTAAGGCATCGTGCTTGAATATTCCTGATCGTACTTAGATGTTTATAAGCGATTGGAGAGCTGTGGAGGTGGTTTGGAGTATACGAAACCTTTTGTCAAGTTTGGAGAAAAGGTGTCAGGCGGTTTGCTTGAGTCGGTTTGCGTACAGTAAACATGGAAGAAATTTGGTGACAGTTGGCATTTGATGATCCTAGTAGCATGGTTAATTAGGATGGGTAAAAAAAGAAAAAGTTGTTAGTCGAGATTGGAAGAAAAACTAGCATTTGAAATGGCCTTAGCGATTTGGTAAAACAGAACGAAGAAAGAAAAATATATATCAGAGAGGTTGTTCGCTGGGCCTTGTGGCCTGGTGGGCTCACTGGGTTGACTCAGGCCCAATTAAAAGAAAGAATAAGAATTGTGTCCGTTTGGTGTTGTATGTATTGGGTTNTATATATATATATATATATATATATATATAAATTGTCATGGGTAAAAATGGTTAATTTACGTTGTAATAACGTTTTAATCATAGGGAAAATCACGGGATGTGATAAAAACTACTTAGGTTTGACGTTTCATAGGTTACACATTAGAAAATCTACTTAGAAGATACTATGGATACTACCCTAATTGGTTTCAAGTATCTACGAATAATTATATTTATAATCATAGTGGTACTAGTAGTAATAGACAACTTAGGCCAAAAGATTAAGCCTAAAGACCCACCTAAGAATAGTAATACTCCTAATGAAACTTTAGCTAAAGAACTACCTATTCTACCTAGCCCTCCTCCCTTTATAGGATCATCATCAATGACTAAAACCGAAACATCAACCCTAAACTTTAAGTTTAGTACTAAGAAATTAGAAGAACCTTAGGAAGAAAACAAAACTTAAAGGAATCTAGTAAATCTTATCCTTACTTAGAATATCGTCCCTTCCGGTATCCTATTCCCCTGTTTTAAATCCTATCCAATCATTTTGACTCCCGCTCCTCCGTTTTAAACTTTATTCTCCCGCCTTTCCTTATCCTCCCATTTAAACTTCATCCACCTGCCCTTTTTGTTTTACTCCCCTGTCATTTTTCCCCTATACTTCTTACTATAAACTCTCTCCCTACCTCCTCCTACAATGTTCTAAGAGTTAGAACTTGTATTTCTTGTCACATCACAAGATTCTATTAGTTAGATCTTGTAAGAATATCTATGTTGAACTTTAATCTTCATTATGTTCAACTACGATATTATATTATCTCACTTTACAAGAATTGTAAAGGTGAGATTAACGATGCTCATCACTCAAGATGTAGCTAATTGGTAACAGAATAGCTATGGAACTAGCCACCATGGCTAGAACTTGTCTCTGTCATGGTTAGAGCATGTTTCCATCATGGATAGAACTTGTTTTCACCATGGCTAGAACCCGTCTCCACCCTGGTTAGAACTCGTTTCTACCATAACTGGAACTTGTTTCCTCATTCTAACATTTCCGGACCACATTACCTTAAGTGTGGTAAACTCCTTTCCTCTTTCGCCGATACTACTTAATGATGATTTATGATCATTTTTGTTAAAATGAATCAAGACGCTCTTTCATTTTAATAAGAAAATTATAAATCAATGGATCATGAATTTATAAACTCAGCTTATAAGAAATGGGACGCCTTTACTTATAAGTGATGAGATATAAATAAGTGAGTCTAAGTATCTGGCATATGTACAAACATCTCCTAACTCGTTTGTACTATACCTCTTTTCCTCTTCTACTTCCTCTCTTTATCAATTCTTTCACCTCTATCTCTACGTTCATCTAAATCTCGGGACGAGATTTCTTCTTAGGGGGTAAGACTGTTACATCCCACAAATCTCATCACTATCATCCCCAATGCCTATAGTAGGTATTTCCACAGGTAATTTTTTTTGCATGCATATCATTACATAAGTGACTCTCTAGACCTGCTCACGTATCCACACAAGCTAATTGTCTCTACCCACACATCCTATAAACCCCTGGTATGTCAAGCATAGGATCACAACAACACCATATTAAGTAATTCATCAATCTAAAACACTAAACTCATCACAAAACCCTAATCCAACTTTAATTAAGCCCTAATCAGGCCTATGTGTTTACAAAACCCTAATTGCTTATCTGAACTAGTTTGAAAGTGTTCAAGGCTTATGTATAAGTTACCTTAGTATCATTAGGATACCTTAGCATCATTAGACCCTAGTACAACCTCTTAGAGTCTAGGTACAAGTCTCTTAAGCACAAAACCATAAGTAGGTTATAACTTCCCGGAAACTAGGTCAAACCTTCCCAAACCTTTTCCATAAAGCTACCACCACTTAGTATAAGCTCCTTAAGACTTAGGATTAGTCACTAAACACACATAGGACCCTAATCTAGGCACTAAACTCTAAGCTAGACCCTAATCACTCACTAAGCAAAATTAGGTTATAGCTAAACATAACTTAACCCTAATCCTAAAACTAAGTACGCTAAGCACCTCAAATACCTTAAGCACTTAGCATAGCTGCTTACACACCTCCTTGTCATCACAAGCACCCTAGCACACACCATACAAGTAGGTGATGCACCTACTTGTCACCACCTTCATAAGTCGGCCAAACCACCACCACATGAACCCTAGAACCGCCTATAGCTTTTTAAGTCACCCTAGTAGCTTAGGTTAGTCACACATAGCTGCCATGAGTCACCTCCCCCCCCCCTCTTGTCACCACCTTCATAAGTCGGCCAAACCACCACCACATGAACCCTAGAACTGCCTATAGCTTTTTTAGTCACCCTAGTAGCTTAGGTTAGTCACACATAGCTGCCATGAGTCACCTCCCCCCCCCCTCTCACCACCTAGCCTTGTATTCCTTGGTCCCCAAGGTTAACGAGGGGTATAAATACCCCATGACCCCCATCACTTCAAACCATTCCATTCTCTCTTCTTCACCACACACATTCTGGTCCTAGTAGATATATAAGAGTCCTTGTAGCCTTAGAAGTCGATTAGTACAAGCCTTGAGGCCTTGTCGAGTTATTTTCCCACCGAGAAAACCCTAACCGTAGTCATGACCCATTTCCTAGTCACGTAAGCTTCTAATCAAGTTTTCTTTTACTTTAGATCAGTCCTAGGATAGATATTAGATGCCTTAGATCCCCTAGAACCCCTTGCCTAAGCCTTGATCACTAGAACTAGCTCGTTTTCTTTTTAAAACCCTAATATGAGTTGAATTGCTATTTTTATGCTATAAATCCTTTTCATAAGCTATAATCTAGTTTAGGAAACTTAGTTAAGCTTATATTAGTTAACCATAAGCTAGGAAACCTTTTTGTTTTATAATAATATAGTTTGCATGGAATTAGGACTAGTTTTGCAAAACATTCCATGCATAGGGGTATATATGGTAATTTTCTATAAATATTAAGTCTAGGGACTATTTTTGACATTTCTTAGAAGTTATAAGTATAAGGACCCTTTTTGCAAATATATATAACCTTAGGATAAAAAGTTAAAAAGTTATAAACTTATAAGGACTAGTTTTGCAAAAGTTATAAAGTTAAGGGTATAAATAGTAAATTCTGAAAACTTATAAGTCCAAGGGTTATTTTTGTCATTTCCTTAAAATATAGAAGTATAAGGACTAAATATGTGAAGTTTAGATAGTTATATACCTAGGTAATATAAGTATTATAAGTATAGGGTAGATTTTATAATTATAGAAACTTAAAAGTTATAAAATAAACTATCTTCATATATATAGCAAACCTATTTTTAGGTTAGAAGCATAACACAATACTAGGGAGCTTCATGTGAGGGGTATCATGTGGATATCGTTTTGACGAGTTTATTGGGTTTACGATTTAAAGTGCCCTGACTCCTCAAACGATTATATGCATGGCCTCTGAATCATGATGGCCCGAACGTTGTTATGTTATAACCAAATTCTAATTACAATATAACTCAATAGTAAGGAACTTCGTGTGAGGAGTTATATACTTCTGAATCATGATGGCCCGAACAGTATTATGTTGGCAGAAAGTTTTCTTTTACTTTAGATCAGTCCTAGGATAGATATTAGATGCCTTAGATCCCCTAGAACCCCTTGCCTAAGCCTTGATCACTAGAACTAGCTCGTTTTCTTTTTAAAACCCTAATATGAGTTGAATTGCTATTTTTATGCTATAAATCCTTTTCATAAGCTATAATCTAGTTTAGGCAACTTAGTTAAGCTTATATTAGTTAACCATAAGCTATGGAATTAGGACTAGTTTTGCAAAACATTCCATGCATAGGGGTATATATGGTAATTTTCTATAAATATTAAGTCTAGGGACTATTTTTGACATTTCTTAGAAGTTATAAGTATAAGGACCCTTTTTGCAAATATATATAACCTTAGGATAAAAAGTTAAAAAGTTATAAACTTATAAGGACTAGTTTTGCAAAAGTTATAAAGTTAAGGGTATAAATAGTAAATTCTGAAAACTTATAAGTCCAAGGGTTATTTTTGTCATTTCTTTAAAATATAGAAGTATAAGGACTAAATATGTGAAGTTTAGATAGTTATATACCTAGGTAATATAAGTATTATAAGTATAGGGTAGATTTTGTAATTATAGAAACTTAAAAGTTATAAAATAAACTATCTTCATATATATAGCAAACCTATTTTTAGGTTAGAAGCATAACACAATACTAGGGAGCTTCATGTGAGGGGTATCATGTGGATATCGTTTTGACGAGTTTATTGGGTGTACGATTTAAAGTGCCCTGACTCCTCAAACGATTATATGCATGGCCTCTGAATCATGATGGCCCGAACGGTGTTATGTTATAACCAAATTCTAATTACAATATAACTCAATAGTAAGGAACTTCGTGTGAGGAGTTATATACTTCTGAATTATGATGGCCCGAACAGTATTATGTTGGCAGCATAATAGAAGAGTAGGGAGCTTCATGTGAGGAGTTATACTTCTGAATTACGATGGCCTGAACGGTGTTATATTATATCTAAGAATCCTAAGATAAATCACTTAATAAACCTAAAACAAAACAACTAGAGCTTGACATGCCTCCACAACAATAATAGACTTCAAGATACGTGAGTAAGCAGTCTAGACCTCTAGTCACTTTGACATCAATCAAATAGCCTTAAGCCCAGGTGAGTTTTCATAGCCTCACACCTTTTAAACGCTTTCTAAATGTTTTACAAACCCTGTGAGGGGGATACATGCTACTTGCTTTAAAAACCGAATACAAGTCTTTTTCTTTGGTTGTTGCACGAGTGATACTATCTGCCACCATTACATAACTAAAATTCATGAGCCATAATCACTTGTGGGTTTTACACAAGTGAACGCGAGTATAGTTGATAGATCTATTGGAGTTTGACACCTCCCGTTGGTTTACCTCAGCCGGGTAACCAATAAGTACTATATTGAAACCTCTAAGGATTAACTTTGGCAAGTTATCCTTTTTCCCCTCATGGTTGGGTCTGTAGCCCCCATGACCCGGACTGTTAACGTGCGGTTTCATGAGCTTAGTGCAACATACCCCACTCTTGATAATTGTGCATGCATCACAATTATCACACACACATACAACATTTTCCCCATGGGTGTAACAAGTGAACCCAGGGAACTTGTATTCACCCACATCCTAAACCTATGAATCTCACTCAACCTTAGTGTTGACCCTTTTAAGCATGTATTCTAGGTAGCAAAGCTCTGCGGAAATTATGGCATGGAGTGGCACAAAGCTTGCAGGACTTTTCACTCAGTTATCATTCAAATTTCATAACAAACTTAGATTTTGGGGACCTCCTCTTATAAAACTCTGATGATTTTATTGAATGGTAACTCATTTTATAAAAACATCTCTTTTCGAGTAGTTTTCTATTACTGTATCTGTGATTCCATGAAGTAATACCCCAGATCCAAATTCCGCTGCGATCTGTGAAAATGGGGGTGTTACAGTTAATTACATGTACAATGCGGCGTTGTTAAGCCAAGACTCGACTCAGCTTAGGGTAACTACAAATTAACATAAACATAAATAAAATAAAAGGAACGGTTGGTAGTCCGTATGTTTTTTCACTTGTCTTTTTCTATTTTTTTTCGTTTTTCTTTTTTTTGGATTTTTTTTCATACATTCTTGCCCTACCATCCAAAATAATACATCAAGGGGGACCGTTTTCCCCTTACACTTGAACTTTTACATAAACAAAATAAAGACTCGAATCAAGAAAATCGAAACATTTGGAGTACTTTTAAAATATTAACGCACATATGGGGGTAATAAATGATGTTCTTCCCCATTACTCCATAACACTAGTACTTTACCCATAAGTCCCAATCGTCCCAAAACAATATGTACAAGATATGACTCGAATTAGCAACCATGTAATCAGTTAGACAATTAACAAAGGGTTTAGACTAATTACAATAATGCACTAAAGATGAGTGCATACAAGGAAGCTAAGGCGATTTGGGTGTACATTTGGGGGTGGATTGTAAACAAATTCTTCCTTTAAGTAAAATGCTTAAAGTTAGAAACGAAAAAGATATGCTCTAAGGGTTGTACTAGGGGTATCGTGTACTAAAAATGAGTACATCGCAAAGGTGTGGGAGAATTACTTGACCAATGAAGTCAACGTAATTATATTACAGGCTTAACATGGGTTATCCTAATGCCTCTTATCATGTAGTAAATCCTAACTACACGAATGTAGTCTCACTAGTGGTCTCGGGATGCATTGTTAACGCAAGTTCTAGAATCTAAATACTACCAGTACACTCACAAGCACTAATAATGAATGCTTTTCCTAACACATCTAGGGGCGAACCTCACATATTTGAGGTGGAAATTTTTGAGTGGTACGGTTTTTATGCTAGTCATATAACTCCTATCCATGAGACGCTTATTAAGACTAAAGTTTCACTCCTAAATGTTGCAAAAAATTTTAAATTTGGTGCTAAAATTACCCTAACAAGTATTTCTCTTAGTTTTATTATACATCTACTTTTAAACAAAACAAAAGTCAAGTGAAATTGTAGTTTCTAAGGTATCCTCATTTACCCCCTTACACTTAAGTTGAACATTGTCCTCAATGTTCTTAAAAAGTAATAAAGGATAAATAAATGACAATGAAAGAAACAAATACTCCCTTGATTAGCTCGGTATGGATGATGTGGTAACAAGGTTAAATCCTCCTCCAATAAAATGAGCATGCAAAGCTTCCCTCCTGAAATATAATCATCTTCTTGTCCAATATAACCTGTTAAACAACAAAGAAAAGCAACACGAAACCTCGCATAAAATCGGCGGTAAAATCTATATAAAAGTAAATCCTAGAAAGCAAGTAAAGATATAATGCTTGAAAAATAAATGTTTGCATATCCCTGGAGTTTAAAAATTACAGATTTTATGAAACTTTACAATTCCAGCAAAAAAACAAAACCTGGAAAATTTTGCAGAAATCAACATCTGACGCCATCAGGTGTTAACCCTGACGTCGTCAGAAGTGATCTGACATAAATTTTTATATTTTGTTTCCGGAAAATTTCTAGAAAAACCTCTGTTTTAATTCCTGGAATCCTGCAAAAACATTCATTGTGACTCGATACAAGCATTTGACTCAAACAAGTACTAATATGTATGTTTTATATCTTGTTGTTATCGTTCATGTTCAATTTGTTCTTATAAACGAATATGGATTTCCCTTACATTTATCTTTTGTAAAATACCTTTACATGTAATTAAGACGAGGTTAAAAACAAAATAAAGCATTTTTACAATATACATTTGATACATGAACAGTATACAATAAGAATGAAACATACATATGGAAGCAAATAAAAGCAAATAAACAAACAAACAAATAAAAAGCTTGGGTTGCCTCCCAAGAAGCACTTTTCTTTATTTACGAGTCTTGTAGCTAGACTCAAAGTCATGCCCTATTACGTGACTCCATCATCTGTCACGTCCTCTAGGTCATCCTCTGTTTTGGTCTTGTATTCTGGACCTAGTTGTAGACATTCCTTGTAGAATCCAAATATTTTTCTCATAACGTAGTCTACTCTCTTCTTCTTATCCTCATCACTCCTATAGTATACCGACTACTTAAATTCTTTTTCTAGGTTTCGCATGAGTCGAAACTGTTCTATCTTGTAGGGCATTTGGTAGGTAATTTCGTCGGTCTCGTCCTTAAACTTAACTATCCCTAATGACGGATCATATTTCATTCTAGAGTCTTCAACAAATGGTTTTCCTAACACAACATTTGATAAATTGATGTCGACCGCGGGGTTAACATCCTCTAAGATTACAAAATGTATGACATAGGTGAAATTTCCTATGTAAACAGGCAACCCTCTTACTCTTCCCACAAAATTACTTGTTTTTCCCGTCACGGGATCAACCCTAGGAGCTAATTGCTTTTTTTATAATCCAATTGTAGAATGCCCTAGACAAGATATTTATGGGTGACTCAAGATCGATGTAAGCTTTCAACACATGCAAATGCCTAATATTGCACGGTATGTTTATGTTGGTTGGGTTGCCAGCTTGAATGATCGGTAGATTTCTATAGATTAATGGGTTAGGATAATCCAATAGATTCTTGTGGTATGCAAGTTCATCCTTAGTGGGAAACTTGTTGAAGTACTCCTCTTCTTTTTCCACTTCATTTTCGACATCTTTCTCAGAACTTCCTCCTATTTCAACCTTACCTTCATCATCATCCTTGCAACTACTATCAAGTGGTTTAATAGTGACAACGTTGACAAAGTGTACGTGTTTAGATGATGAAGGATCCTTAACCTCATTCCCCCCACAAGGATTCCTTACACCTTTGGTAGATGGGGTCATTCCTTAGTTACTAAAGGCCTTAATCAAATTATCAATTTTATTGGTCATCTCATTTTGTTGTTGGTTGAAATCGGCTTCAAACTTGGCTATGCGAGCTTCTTGAGATGCCATAAAATTGGACATCAATCCTTCGAAGTTATTGGTACTACCATAGTTAAGTACGGTTCAAGGATGAACCGTTTAGTTGAAAACGATTAGGTGGATTGGAAGAATTGTTTTGAGAAGGTTTTTGGTTTTGTTTCCACTTAAATTTTGGGTGATTTTTCCAAGAGGGGTTGTAAGAATCACCGTAAGGATTTGGCTCGGGTTTGAAAGTGTACCACTTTTCTCCTGCTCCGTCGGTACGCGAGGATGCGTAGTCTGCAAAAGCTTGTTCGGGGAGTTCCATGCAATCACGAGTGTCGTGGGGACTACTACATAATTCACATGAATAAGTGATTTTATTCACTTGGCTTGAAGGTTTAGGTGCTTCGTAGGATTTCATGAGAAACTTGACTTGGTCCTTAAGTTCCATGATCCTAGGTTGGGAATGCCTGAATTATTTGAAGGCAAAGATATTGCCTTGACCATTTTATTCAAATCACGGGGGTCATTCCAACACTCGTTGTCATAGAGAGCAAGGTCTTCTATGATTCCCATGATTCTTCCGCATTCTTGTCACGTAGCTTACCACCAGCCGCTTGGTCAATGGTTTGCCTTGTGGATTGATTGACATATCATAGAAGATTTGGACTTGAAGCCAAAGATCAATGCCATGGTGAGGGACTTTTTGGNCCTAGGTTGGGAATGCCTGAATTATTTGAAGGCAAAGATATTGCCTTGACCATTTTATTCAAATCACGGGGGTCATTCCAACACTCGTTGTCATAGAGAGCAAGGTCTTCTATGATTCCCATGATTCTTCCGCATTCTTGTCACGTAGCTTACCACCAGCCGCTTGGTCAATGGTTTGCCTTGTGGATTGATTGACATATCATAGAAGATTTGGACTTGAAGCCAAAGATCAATGCCATGGTGAGGGACTTTTTGGAGTAATCCTTGAAACGAGTCCATGCTTCGTAAAGAGTTTCACCTTGAAGTTGTTGAAAATTCAAGATGTCATTCCTTAACTTGGTAGTTCTCCCCGGTGGGAAAAATTGAGCAAGGAAACGAGAGGTGAGATCATCCTAAGAGGTGATGGATCCCGCGGGTAAACGCTCAAGCCATTGACTAGCTTGGTCATGCAGAGAGAATTGGAAGAGACGCGATCGTGTCGTCTCTCGAGTGGTAACATCAAGGTCAATAGAATCTACGATTTTAAAGAAGTCCCTGAGATATTGATTTGGATCTTCGGAACGGAGTCCTTGGAATGCACATCCGCTTTGCACCAACAGGATGGTGTCAGATCGCAAAGGAGACACATTGGCTCCTTGGGTGAGCTCAATGGTGTTTCGATAGCCTTGGTGGCTAGGTCGGGAGTATTTTCCTAAAGTGCGTGCTCAAGGTGGTTGGTTTGGTTGTGGTGGGTTTTGTTGCGGTGGGTTGACGGGGTCAAAGATATTACCACCTTCCATAATGGCAGATGGTAATGGTTATGAAAAAAGGAACAAAGAAAAAAATAGACTAAAGAAAACCTAATAAAAAGAAAATAAAAATCTCACTAGATAGGAATCTAATGAGTAGACCTAATAAAAATAAAATTCAACCTAAATAATAACTATTCCCCGGCAGCGGCGCCAAAAACTTGATGCGTGGTTTTGCAACCTTGCAAAAGGTTTTACCTCTCAAGGGATCTTGANGGTGTTTCGATAGCCTTGGTGGCTAGGTCGGGAGTATTTTCCTAAAGTGCGTGCTCAAGGTGGTTGGTTTGGTTGTGGTGGGTTTTGTTGCGGTGGGTTGACGGGGTCAAAGATAATACCACCTTCCATAATGGCAGATGGTAATGGTTATGAAAAAAGGAACAAAGAAAAAAATAGACTAAAGAAAACCTAATAAAAAGAAAATAAAAATCTCACTAGATATGAATCTAATGAGTAGACCTAATAAAAATAAAATTCAACCTAAATAATAACTATTCCCCGGCAGCGGCGCCAAAAACTTGATGCGTGGTTTTGCAACCTTGCAAAAGGTTTTACCTCTCAAGGGATCTTGAGAAGCTTTGCAATCCCCACCAGGCAGTGTACCTGACCGATGTAGTATAGTGAGTGGCAAGTACTGGGGGATTGATCGTTCTCTAGGGGAATAGTGTCGTTAGGATTGAAAACTAAGTCAACTAGATCTAAAGGTGAGGGATGATTTTTTTTTATATTTTTATATTTTTATGAAAACAATTAAAATCTCGGGTATTGGAAGAGTGGGCGGAATTAGTTGCTAGCCAACTAACCCAAAATTACTACTTATGCAAATAAAATAAAGTAACAAGAAAAGTAAATTGGTCAACTTCTCATAATGAGAAAAGCGTGTTTACTTAGATTTCACTGCTCCCTAGTTATCTCTTATTGATTTATTGATTTGTTACAATTGTTTGGATGAAGGGTTGCATTCCTTAATACCATTCGTGGGGGTGTGTACGTCCTTCCCCAACCCTATGAGCTTCTATCTCTTCTTATGACGACACGTTTAGTATCCTATCATAGCCTCCTTAATAGTCACTCATGCATTAAATACAACCAATAAAACCGTAGTACATATCCGATTATGTTTCCCAAGACGTTCAAGCCTATTACCATATAGGAGGTTGGCCAGTTTTCTTGAGCCTAACGCGAGTCAATCATCCACAACAATAAATAACAAACCAACAATCAATAATTAACAACTAGGTTTCATTAAATCTAAGCAAACACAAGAAAATCTAAGCTACCATGTTAATGTAAAGAAAAGACAAACAATTAATCAAACAACACATAGACATATTGAATGATTAAAGGAAGAACTTATCTTCAATTGAATTGGAAGAAAAGAGGGTTTGAAACCCTAAAAATACTGTAAAAGTCGGACTAGGGTTTATCTCCAAAGTTGCACACCTAATGAATGAAAAATCCAAAACTATATATAGAGATACAAGCTGACGGCGTCAGGTTATAAGTCCTGATGCTGTCAGGCCGCCGTGTTTAGGGTTCTCGGATCACCTAAAAAAGCCTCTGACGTCGTCACTTGTTAAATCCATCTGGGCCGTCTCTCTTTAGCATAACACCTGACGGCCTCAAACATTTTGTACCTGACGCCGTTAGGTGTAAATTTCATGTTTTCTTCTGGGGCGTCTAGTGTTAAAAATCCACCATATTGAACATAAGGTGATGACGTCGGCTCCAAAGCGTGACGCCGTCAAGTGTAGAAACTTGACTTTTCTTGTTTTCTTCATACTTGAGCATAAAAACGTTCGAAAAGCTCCAAAATGCTCCATTTTCCAGAAATCATGTTCCAAGTACCTAAAAAGAGAAAATGAACGATTTGAGGTAATATTTGATCATAAAATCACCATTTAGGGCCTAAATGAGCTCCTAAAAGCGTAACAAATATTTCCTTATCAGGGTTACCTACCTTTTTAACATATTTCACCATGTTAGGTGTGTTATTCAGACTAAAAGGAGGAGGGGCATAGGACGAACTTGGGATACTTTCAAAGATATCCACAGGTCCTTCATCAATAGTAGTAGCATAACTCACATTGTGTAAAGGAGTGGTAGCTCTAGGTTCTACATGAGCAGTAGAACCCACTTCCAAATTACTAAGAACACCAAAAGCATTAGACGTGTTCACCTCTTTAGCATCCTTACTTGGTTGTTTAGACGTAGACGCCTCCTTTGTATGGTCCTTGGAAGGAAAAGCCTTGGTATTATTGGGAGCAACCGGTCGATACTCAAATTTATTTATTTGAATAGCATTGAACTTCTTAGTATTACCTGCTTTATGCTTCACAATAGTAAATTCATCATTAGAAAGCTTCTTCAATACACCCGAATTAACATCCTTATTCTTACCCATCCCATTGACCACACATATCGGGGCGGCTTTGGGACAATCATCATTCGAATGATCATATAGCAAACAAGTACTACATCGAGGTGGTTCACACTCGTATTCAATACAAATGTTTTCTTTCGTATACCCGCTTCCGTTAAGCTTTGGAACAGCCAAAACTAAATTGTCTCGAAATTCGGTAGGGATGCATTAATTTCTATCAAAGCTCTCACATAACTGCTCCGCCTCATAGACTCCAAACACATGGTATTCCTATAAGAATCCAACAACATAGGGGTACTGATCTTAGAAGCAATCAAACTTAGACCATCCGGTGTATAAGCAACCAAAGGAACATCATGAAACTTCACTAAAAGCAGAACACATGATAAATCTTCCTTAAAGAGACTTACCTCGGGAGACCACTTATTAAGGAAAATAGGGATACCACGAATCATCCAAGTTCCATCCCGGATAATAGACCTAGTGCCCTGTATTGATGAGAACTTGAAGAAGAAGAAATGTTTGTACAATGTGGTAAAATGTGGTAATTAGTACAATCTGGTAAAATGTTTGTATATTTGAGTGATGGTTGATTTAAATAGTATATTAATTATATGTGTTGATGTATTTATGCTTTTAATAGTTGCAAATAGTAGCTTGATTAGATTGTATAATATGGTAAAAATGGTTGTATATTTGAATGACGAGGTGATTTAAATAGTGTATTAATTGTATGTGTTAATGTATTTGTGCTTTAAATAGCAGCTTGATTAGATTTTTTTAATATGGTAAAATAGTTGTATATTTATGCTTTAGATAGTTGTAAGTAGTGGTTTTTTACTTGTAATGCTTAATATATAGATAGACTTGTATTGATGTTTTAATATGATTAGATTATTTAATATGGTAAAATAGTTGTATATATATATATATATATATATATATATTTTTATGTTTTTCATTATAAGTAAGTCCCAAATGTTTTATAAATAGTATAAATATTTTATATTTATATAGTTATAACACCCATGTATACATGAGTTTTACATTAACTTTTTATTATGTATTAATATCAATTAGTGTTATGTATAGATTTTTGTAGAATGAATGATTCAACTTTGTTTAACTAGCTTGGTGTTCAGGTTGATATTTATTTTAAAAAAATTTACTAATAATATCATGTTTTAGACTTTACACGTATTTAATAGCACATGATGACCCTTAAAAAGAATACTTTTTTGTATTCTACTTAAACTTTAAACAATATTTAAATGTGTTATTCCTATATTAACAATAACGTGTATATGTTTTCATCTCACAGTAACCCGTGTGGTCGTACCTTTAAATGATTTTTATATTCTTGTTAATAATAATTTTAGCTGTAGATAAATTTTAAACCCGTGTACGGGCAGGTTACACTTATAAAGAGGAATAACATGAGTCGTTAGTGAACGTGAATAGTAAAATAAAAATACTTTACCGAACGTCCTTACTTAATCTTATAAAGAGGAATAATATGTGTTGTTCGTATATGTACAATCTCGTGTAGTCATTTAAATATCACCGTAACTCGTGTTTTCATTTTGATGTTAATAATTTTGTTCAAATACATTAATTTATAAATAACAACAAAATATATGTAAGGTTTTTTCTTTTTAAAAAAATAAAATAAAATAAAATAAAAAAATAAATTTATGGGGTATTTAGTTAATTGTATAATATGGTAAAAATGGTTGTATATTTGAATGACGAGGTGATTTAAATAGTGTATTAATTGTATGTGTTAATGTATTTGTGCTTTAAATAGCAGCTTGATTAGATTTTTTTAATATGGTAAAATAGTTGTATATTTATGCTTTAGATAGTTGTAAGTAGTGGTTTTTTACTTGTAATGCTTAATATATAGATAGACTTGTATTGATGTTTTAATATGATTAGATTATTTAATATGGTAAAATAGTTGTATATATATATATATATATATATATATATATATATATATATATATATATATATATATATATATATATATATATATATATATATATATATATATATATATATTATGTTTTTCATTATAAGTAAGTCCCAAATGTTTTATAAATAGTATAAATATTTTATATTTATATAGTTATAACACCCATGTATACATGAGTTTTACATTAACTTTTTATTATGTATTAATATCAATTAGTGTTATGTATAGATTTTTGTAGAATGAATGATTCAACTTTGTTTAACTAGCTTGGCGTTCAGGTTGATATTTATTTTAAAAAAATTTACTAATAATATCATGTTTTAGACTTTACACGTGTTTAATAGCACATGATGACCCTTAAAAAGAATACTTTTTTGTATTCTACTTAAACTTTAAACAATATTTAAATGTGTTATTCCTATATTAACAATAACGTGTATATGTTTTCATCTCACAGTAACCCGTGTGGTCGTACCTTAAAATGATTTTTATATTCTTGTTAATAATAATTTTAGCTGTAGATAAATTTTAAACCCGTGTACGGGCAGGTTACACTTATAAAGAGGAATAACATGAGTCGTTAGTGAACGTGAATAGTAAAATAAAAATACTTTACCGAACGTCCTTACTTAATCTTATAAAGAGGAATAATATGTGTTGTTCGTATATGTACAATCTCGTGTAGTCATTTAAATATCACCGTAACTCGTGTTTTCATTTTGATGTTAATAATTTTGTTCAAATACATTAATTTATAAATAACAACAAAATATATGTAAGGTTTTTTCTTTTTAAAAAAATAAAATAAAATAAAATAAAAAAATAAATTTATGGGGTATTTAGTAAAATTTAAAAAGTTATTAAAAAACCATGAAAACATATAAGTTTACTTAAGCTCTTATAATTATTTAAAATTTAACAATTAAAGTTTTATTGATTACCTTTTTCTTTCTTTTTTTTTCTTTTTTTTTTAAAGTTTTGTTCTTTATAAAATCGACAAATGTGTTTATACATATTCTTTTGTTGGATGCAATTTAAATAGTTTTGATCAAAATAAAGCCAATTTTGACTTTCTATTAACTAATTAGAAAGCTCGATTTTAAAATTAAGCTTTCTTATTGGTTAATGAAAAAATCAATTTGTGCAATTAGTATCTTCTCTTATTATATATTAGAGACTAGTTGTCTAACTCACCCGTGGCCGGACTACTTTCATGATATTCCGTGTTTCATTATATTGTGTATGATACATTGACTGTTTTAGTCTTTTGTATTTGTAGTAATGATAATAATGTATTGACAAAAATAATAGAGCCACTTTTAAATAAATTTTATTTCTTCGCGTTTTATTAAATTATAAAATTGTTTAGAAGGGAAAAACAAGTAAAATTAGAAACGCCCTTTTATTTATTTGCATTTTAGACGTAATATTCTCGTGTTAATTCACATTTAAATTTGGGTACAACACTTAAATACATTGTATGTAAGTGTAGCTGATCTATGTAGGTATGTGTCAGTGTAGGAGCATCTAAGGGTGCGTTTGGTTTATACGTGGGATTGGAATTGGATTTGAATTTGGGAAAGGTGTGAAAGAAAATTAGGAGAGAGAAAATTAATGATTATTTAAAGTATATATTTGTTTATATATAAATTAAGCTATTATAAATTAGTTTATAAACAAATATGTGGTTGAAATTGTTTTAAAAATTACAAGGTAAATTTTGATTGGTTGGTTTCACCAAAAGTCACCAAGTGGGGCAAGAATGGATCTATGATTAAAAGTGATGTGTAAAGGGAATCAAAAAGGAACCAAACAACTAATTTTATTATTCTTTCAATCCATACCCTCTAATACCCCTAAACCAAACGGGCCCAGTTTTGGAAATTCTAACTTGTGACATGTTGGTAAAGGTTAAGACACATTTTTTTTGAACAGATATTTCATATCACTCCTCACAAACGGAGGTAATTTGAACACAACAAGTTACAACGAACATAATGGGCAAAATCGAAACCGACTTGCCAAACAAAATACACGAAGTAACAAGTTAAGCCAAAACAAGACAAACAAGACATACACCGTAATGGTTGTGACAGACTACAGCAACACCATACAAGGGTGGGGGGAATCACCAAGGTGAGCTTTTGGTAGACACAACCATATGAAGGTGTAGCTTGACAAAAGTACATAAAGTACATAAAACATACAAATAAGATAAAACTAGGCATCCTTAAAGGAGACAGACCTAAACCTAACAGATCTAAATGCAAAACCCAAGGCAGCATCAAACCATCGATGACGGACCACAACAGATCTGAGCAGAAAAGACCGGAAGCAACTGATCTGAGCAGAACAGCGGTGGCGGCAACGAACGGCGGCGGCTGGGAGATGACAGATCTGTGGGTAAGGACTTTTATTTAAGAAAGGGTAGAGTACAAAACGGATGTCCGGGCGGCCGGTTGGAACCGACCGCCGGATTTATTGTAGAGAGATGGAAGGTAGGAGGTGGAAATATAGAGAGAAGATGGAGAGTTTGTTTTAGAGAGAGAAATGGTGGAAATAAAATGACGGTTAAGACACATTAAATGACTCAAATTACCATGTCATTATGTTCTTTGATATTAATAAATTTCTAAATTTATGATTTCTACCAAAATTATCAATGTTTTATGTGAAAATTAAGTTATTTAAGAAATATTTGTCTTCATTAAACACTTCTAAGCTTGTGCAACCATGGCACAAGTTAGAAAAACTCAGGGACAAATTTGGATTTTAATTTCTACCAAAATTATCAATGTTTTATATGGATATAATTCTAATTTCTAAGGTTAATTAAATCACTGCACTTAAATGGATAATTCAGTACGTACTATATAGATTGTAAGAACATAACTCAGGTGAAAATTCCTAAAACATGCATGAACGTAGAGTTATTCGAAGAATGCTATAAATTTCTCAACGTATGATCTCATCCTAATATCCTATCACACAAAAGCTGCTAAAGTTAATCACCCAATTTGAGGACTTTAATATCCTTCCAACGAGATTCCATATAGAAGGAAGCATTGCTTGATGTGTAAACTCCACATTTGAAATAATGGGATTTACCGCCACGTCCAGTCGCTTCGTGTTTAAGAATCCCGTCTATGTAAACTTTAATAGTGTTGCCTTCCACATCGTGTATAACATTTAAACGAAACCATCTGTTGTATAAATTAGAAAGAATGACAGGATTTGTGTAGTAGTAAAGACTTGAATTATATACTCTAAGCATTGTGGTTGTCGCATGTGGAGGCTGTGACCCAAAAACTTGCATTATGCACACCCCAGTGGTCGAACATGGCACATATCCATACGCTTCGAACTGCCATACACCTGAAGAATAATCATAATCCTTAAAAAAAACATAAAAAATACTTGTTAGTCTACTGATATCTAGCATTTGCATCCTTTTCTATCAAAATGAAGTGAATATTGCAAAATATATACTCGAATACGAATCTCAGTACGTGGGCCGGTCTTGCTGGTTCTTGAGTGAGGTTTATCTGTTTTGATCACCCAGAGCTGGTGGACTCCATTAGAAAATTTATATCTGTGCTCAAGTGGAACATCATATGGCTTTTGGATATCGAAATTGGACTGATTGAGTGGTTGTGATATAAAACCTAAGGTTGTATCGATAGGTTCACACCCTGTAGCTTTGTATACGAATAGAAAGACAAGTGAAATGTAGAACAAATAATAGATGTGAGAATTCATCATTTATTGAGATATTTGATTTTGACTATGATTAGAGTCATTAGACAGACTATTAATAGATGAAAGGGTTATACAGTGACAAATAATAAAACATATTTGTGAAGACTACAAAGTAAATTACGCTAGATATCAATTTAAAATGCTAACTTGGATGGACCTATATGGAAATGATTTGACTATAATTGGGTGGTTAATATGTATCGCTAAATTCCACCACCCGTGAGTATGTTAAGGCTACCCCAACGCTCACCTCACTTCACATTTCATCTCAGTGTCACATCAATTTTTTCTCTCTCGTTCACCACCATCTCACTTTTCACTCACAACCACTACACCTTTCAACACATTTATTTATTTATTAAAATATACTACTAAATACCTTACACATACAAACCAAATAACAAATAATAATAAAACATTAGAAAGGGACCCACTTGGCACGGTAACCGAAAGGTGAAACCATCACCTTCCGTTTCTTTTCTTTTTTTTTTTCTCTTCGCCCTGTGACCCCAATGGGGCTTCATGACCCACCTTGCCATTTGCTCACGATATAGCATGGGGTAGCCAAACAGGAAAAAACATATAAATGATGGGTTACGTGGTATATGCATGCGATGTTGATCCCAAATTAAATGGCAAGGAAGCATATTTTTTACTAACAATGTGGTCATTAGAGCGTCAGGTGTGATGTTATGATGTTTGATATGTTGTTTCGTCAAATCAACGCCATCTCACCATTTCACATCTCACATTTATACACCTAAAATACTCCCTCCTAAGTGGCTCAAGCCATTTGCATGCCATTTGCTAGTTTTTGGGCCTCGCAATTTTATTTTACTTTCATTCAACAAACTAAATTTTTATTCATTAAAATAAAAACACAATTACAATACGAAAATTAAACAAACAAAAATTCTATGACAATTTTTTAACTCAAACAATTTTCGTCTATGTTTTCTTTATATAAGCCCACTTAAACAAACTTTCAAAAAGTTACGGGTGTAAGTTGAAATTTTATATATATAAAAGGTTGAAAGCAAAAAATATATATAATTGTCAATCATTTTCCTAACAACCCTTCTTTTACCTCAAAATACACCAATGCATAAAACACACACACAAACGCACAATCACACCAAAACACAACACAAACACAAAACCACTTTTAATAGACTAGACGAGTACCCATGCATAACAACGAAATTTTTTAGCGATAAATAGTTTTAGTGATTAAAAATTTATGGGTTATAAACGAAAAATAATAAAAGTTTGAGGATTTAGGTATTAAACATAATGTTTTGAAACCCGATTCGACCCGGGTGGTTCAACCGGTTGAACCGTTCCGGGCGAAAAATGGGTCGATTTAAACCGGGTCATCTCGATGGATTGGGTCGAAAAACGGGTCAAATTAAACCGGGTCAACCTGCCGGGTTTGAAGCATCCCGAGTTAACCCGGTTTCGATGTGTATTAATTGCAAAAAATTTCAACACTTCATTTCTTTTCAAATGCATGGCTACTTTTCAAATTTGCTAAAAGTTTGACTATTTTTTAACATTTCAACATCAGTCATCTTTACTTTATATGTAGTATGGATTTAAAATATTAAATAAATAAATAAATAATAGGGCAAATTATTAAAAAAAAAGTATTATACTTGCCACTTATTCATCTTCTGGGTATTAAACAAAAATGTTTCATTTTCAGCACCATTAACTTGTATTTTTTTTATCTTCAGGGTAATATTTGACTTGCTCAACCTGTTGTACAGGTAAATCATCAAAAGATGACACAAAAAATCCTCACCCACACTCAAAAATCATCAAAAGATGATAAAAACCTAAATCCTATCACTTTACAAAAAACCCGGATCGAGAAACTCACCATCACAAATCCTCTCTCAACAAAACTCTCAACAAAGAAACAAGAACCAAACCCAGTTAATATACCCTCGATCTCTCATCAAGATCGAGACTCAAGAACAACCCAGATCTCACTCCGATCTAGAATCCATCACTTCACAAAAATCCTATGGCTGTTACAAAACAGATCAGAAAAAAGGAAGGGAAAAACAAAAATCCACGCATCACCACATGACCAAAACCAGGACATAGCTCCGGTAACTGCTCCGGTCAAGAAGTCACGGATGAAGAATGGTGTAAGCTTCAGGTGAAAAGAAATAGGGGAAGTTGTGATGGTAAATGGGTCTGAGTTGACTCAGCTTGGGGTTATTTACATGATGGGAAGTAAATAACGGTGGCTGTTGTGGCAGTGGTGGTAGTTTCAGCTAGAAAAAACGGCGGCTGTTGTGATGGTGGTGGTGGTTTCCGGTAGAAATAATAGCGGCGAATGGTGGAGATGATTGGGTTTTTTTTTAATTATGGTTTGTGTGATGAGGAAAGAGGAAGAGAGAGGAATGAGAAGGTGGGTGGTGGGTTAAGGCGGCCGGAGCGGCAGTGGTGGTCAGAGTGGGTGGTGATGGGTCGGAGTTGGTGGTGGTGGAACTGTGTACCGGTTGAGCAAGTCACATATTACCCTGAAGATAAAAAAAAGTCAAGTTAATGGTGCTGAAAATGAAAAACTTTTGTTCACTACCCAGAAGATGAATAGGTGGCAAGTATAATACTTTTTTTTTTAATAATTTGCACTAATAATAAAAGAAGAAGAAAAGTAAATGGTGCAAGGTGAGTCAACTAACTTTGCAAATGGCGTCGTGGGGTCTCGGTGTCGTGGCGAGCATTTGGCGTGCCACGTCGGAAATGACGAGCAAAATCGTTACCATACACCTCCCTCTTAGTGATCAACTTAGTACATATACCTCTCAAAAAAAAGTAAAAGATGTTACTTTTAGTAGTATACAGAAATTTGCCTTATGTTTGTTAATAAGAATATTTATGAGAAAGATTTCAAAAATATGAGTCTGTTATCACACAAACCGGAAAGAACTGTCATAATGCGTTTGAGAAATGAAAACCAAACTAATATACATATTTGGGCAAATTGCAAACTTTGTCTCTATTGTTTTCAAACATTGCAATAAAATCACCAAAAAAATCCAAATTTGTCCCAGAAGCTGATATGGCACTCATTTTAACCACCAAGAGCTAACGATCATTAGTACCCCCCCCCCCCCCGGTTAAGTGGCCTCACCCGATTAAGGATCTGAAGGTATTATTGTCATTACATGTTTCCCGCCTTGTACACCCACCTGCCAAATGTCACATAACTCAATAAACCCTTAGAACTTATTTTGATCTAAACCTTACGTTCATTTCTTCCATACACTTCTTAAACACGATCCAAAATCAACAAGATCTTGAAATTTGTGGCATGTCAGTTTGGGCAAAATCACGTACGAAGTTCCCCGATCCCTAATCTAGCTGGTGTTTATGGTAAGTTTGTTCCTGTTAATTGTTATGATTTTTTACTTCAAAATCATGTTAACAACATGCATAATATGAGTAAAAGTTAGTTTACATTTTAGTTATAGATATTAGTCTATTTTTTTAGTTTCTTACGTGTTTGTTGATGTTTTTTCTTTTTACATAGAATCATACTATAAATTGTTTAAGCTTAAAATCATTCACAATGGAGATTTACCTCACCACCAGAAAGGATATATCGTTTTCCAGTTATAGATTGGTATAATTTGGTTGATACTGACCGTTTTTCGCTTGATGAGTATGATGCACTGTTAAATAACCTAGGTTTCAAGGATGGTAAGAGTTTATTCTCTCATTTTATGATATATGGCGAATCATTGGATGATGGATTGTTACCTTTAATGTATGAGGAAGATATAGTTAAGTTGTTGAACTATGTTCCTAGATATAGAGAAATGGAGGTTTACATTGAGGCTAAGGGTAAGGGATTGGTTATTGAGGAAATCTTTAAGGAGAATATGGTTGAAAAACTTGCTGGAAAATAGGAGGGGAAAATGTTGATGTTGGATGGAATGATTCCAATGAAGTTGTTGATGTTTTTCAGAATAAAAGTCAAGCTTCACCAAGCAAACCTGATGGAATTAGTTTTACCAAACTGTTGCATGACATACACAGTCCAATGGGACAAGCTGCTAATGATATACTCATGGATAAGTGTAGCCAAGCTAACCGTATGCAAGATGGCATACAGAATGCAAGTGTTAGTGTTGTTGTAGAAGCTGAGAAACATACATTCATTGATTTAGATGAAGACTTGTTCCAACAAGACAATGATGTTGAAGAAGAAGACTATACGGACATGGTAGATGAAGTTCAACAAGGAAATGAAGATGTGGTGTTTGCCTACATTGTTCAAGAAAATGATGATGTTGTTTTTGGGTATAATTCTCAAGATGTCGACGAAGAGGTTCTTGACAAGGAAGAGCATGTTGAAGAGACACTCAGGAATCAGAAATTGCGGATCAACATGATGTAAGTGATGCAAGTGATTTTGAGCAAGATGAGATACCCCAAATTGAGCCACAGGTGGACATGAATGGTTTTCATTTTGGAGTTGATGCCCACATTGACCATGTTACAAGTTTGGCTGGCAATATTGCGGAGGATTGGGATACGAATGCTTTTGACTTTGATGAATTTGATACTGATGAAGATACTCTTGCTGCCAATATTGTGAACAAGAGAAAGAAAAGGTTGAAACAAATTAGAAATGATTACAATGGCATCGAAAACCTTAAAATGGGTGACTTCTTTGTTTGCCAAGAGTTTACAATAAGGAAGGAAATAACAGAGAAGATAAGAATGTATGCTTGAGAGACTAGAAGAGCCGTTAAGGTATAAAGTATGATCATGAAAGGGTGAGAGCTTACTATAACGGGCTTGTTGTGGGTTATGGTAAGGGAAACATGCCGATGATGATGACAACTCATAGCAAGGAGGTTGTCAAAATAATCCTTCTTTTTCACAGTCAAAGGGCAAGATTGGGACATCAAAAACCTTTAAGGACAAAAAATGTTTTAAAATGCATCTTGACGAACCCATATGCTTGTGATCCCTACACGTCTCAAAAGTTGAGGATGAAGTGTCTTGGAGTGTCAAAAGATTGACTGATGAACATAATGCCTCCAAAGAAGAGATATTAAGATTGTAATTGGAAGATTCCTATCAATAGAGGATGCCAAAATCATTTTTACAAACCCTCAGATCCGTATCCTTGCTCTTCAAGATCAATTACAGAAAAAATATCAGATCAACATCTCTCAGACAAAGCTATTCAGAGCAAATGAAATAGTAATGAAACAGATCATGGGTGACAATGAAGAACAATATGCCATGCTTAGGGATATGCGATGGAGTTGAAGGAAAGAGAAGGGATACAATTTTGAAGATTCAAGTTGAAACAAACACGATTTAACCATGAATTCAAGGGTTTTCAAACAGATTTATGTTTGTAATGGTGCCATGAAAGCATGTTACAGAGCAGGAAGAAGGGAAATACTAAGTTTGGATGGAGCTTTCATCAAAGGACCATATACTGGTCAAATCTAAACTGTTGTTGGTGTAGATAGCAATAATGGGGTGTATCCACTTATGCAATTGTTGAAGCTGAATGCAAGAGTTCATAGTTATGGTTCCTTCCCAATTCAAATTACACATTCATCTAAGATAGACAAAAGGTATAATCATGGTTTGCTTATTTATTTTGTACATGTTAGTGCAAATATTACGATATTTAATCTATACAGTCTCGTTTGTTTTGATTGATGACAAACGTATAACTTGATACATAACGTAAAATGTACAAGTTACTCATAATCATACTTTGTCTCAACATACATTCAACACCTCTCAACATCTCGAGTCCTCGTATGCTACAACACATGTTCGTACATGTTTGTTATGTGGCGTTATGATCAAACCCCTTGACCAACCATTTAGAATGTTTAAAGTCTTTAAGTATTTTAGGTGTCAAAATGTACTTTAGATATAAAATAGAATAAGTGCCACATTTACAATCTATAAAAATGTGTCTTATAAGAACATAAGTATATAAAACATTTTTAGTAACTTACAAAATATCATATAACAAACTAATATATACATTTTCTAGTAACTTACAAGTTTACTTTGATATACATTTTAATCAAAATAGAAATTGTATAATTACATCATTCCATGGATCATCATGTTCTAGAATGTGAATCTTATAAGTTGACTTTAGAAGATTTGGAAAATATCTTAGGTAGATTTACACACTAGAATCTATAGAAAGATTGTGTAAGATCTTGGCTAAATATAGAAAGACATTTGGAAGATATATTTGTTAGTTTTGTAACATGGTTTTGGAAAACCTCTTTACTTGTTTTCCTATAAATAGTAACCCATGGTTTTGTTATTAGTGAATGGACTTGAACATAGATTCACTCTATCACTTCAACACACATTCTCTCTAATATGTTTTCATACATTTAGATCAATAGAAACACATACTAATCACCCTTTCCATAATGATCATAATGTTACTAACTCTCATTATGTTGTAAACATACTTCATGATCCACCAAGAAGGTTACAAGATCTTTAAGTCATCATTCATTCAAGCATACCAACATATGAAGATTCAAGGGCTCTTGACATCCTCAATGATTAAAGACTTCTTATTCAAGAAGTTCATTTAGATTAGGCATTCATATCCATTAGACATGTATGTCTTGGATCATCTTTGTAACATCATAATCTATTCACCAAACTAGATTAGATGGTTTATGTGTTTGTGCCATAAAACACCAGGTTTTATGTTGGGCCACAAAACATAGCGGGAGTGGTTGTACCCTTGTAAAAGAACTCGACATCTAGATTAGTGTCGGAAATATTGTATAGGCGACGTTAGGAGTGGTTGTACCTGTGTAAAAGAACCCGGTATCTAGCTTTGTACTGGATAATGTGTAAGCGACGATTGTAAGGTTTTCTCCGCCGAGAAGGGAGGTTGTTGATCTAGTGAAGTAACCCTCGACTTGGGTACTCGGGAAGTGGAGTAGGGTGGAGAGGAGATTCGTGACCGAACCACTATAAATCATCGTGTTCAGTTTCCGCTTTCTTTTACTTATTGCTTTATCTTAATGTTTGCATTATGTGATTGTTTGTGTTGTGAATTGTTGATTATACTTGTGTGATAACATGTTTTAAGTTTATGCTAGTCATAAACTATACGAAACATCTTTCATATTAGAACAAGCTAAAAATGGATATTTGATACAACAAAATTTAAAGTTTTTAAACGGTAACGTATTCACCCCCCCCCCCCCCTTCTACGTTTTCACAATTGGTACCAGAGCCTCATAGCTCTTATTTTCAAAAAAAATGGTTTTTAAAATGGAGTACGATCCATGTATCAAATTACCATTGAAGCGGAATATAATATGAAAAATGTTTCGCTAATTATACTTAGAAATTTTGTTGTTAAATGTTACTTTGTATACAAGCTTGAAGGTGTCCTTGAAAAATAAAAGAAAATATTTCTTAAAATTTATAAGTGTCAAATTATGTGCTTAGAGCTAATTTACGTAAAATACGGTTTTAAAAAGAGCGTTTGAGATAACTATAAATCTAGTTGAATAATCACCTCCGTAAATGTTTAGATAAGTCATATAAGTAAAAATGATGTTTAATATGTGCATTATCTGTTCACAATTAAGTCTAGTAAGTCCTACACATTTTCGCTATACGAAAATACATATTTTTAGCATTATATGCCTTTTTCTCACAGAAGACCGCGGATTGGGCGGAACCAAATCTAGGGTTCCGTCCCCTTTGGAGAAAGGTCCTTGGCTGCACAGTCCAAAATTTTTGTATAACTTCAAAAATTCATAACTAATTAACTGTAAGTCCGTAGGAGTCGCGCCACCTATCAATTTAAAGGGAATTGAGTCTACTTTAATTTAAAAATACTCTCATGACCTAAATCTAAATTGAATTAAGTAGAATGAACCAAATACTACATTGTGTTCAAAATATTAAGTTTCGGTTTGACATAGAAACTCAAACTTTTGAGTTAGGCAATATAAGTTAGTATCCTTTGAACATTGATATGATTTCTTTTGAAACTAAAAGAACTTGGTGATATTTATGAATATAAAGGAAACTAATCAAGCTTGGTATACATCGTCATATTTAACGCAAAGTGACGAAAAGTATTATGTTTCTGCTATGCTAAATGACTACTTGTTTTAGTTTATGTTGGTTGCATATATGTTACTTACTTATTTCATATTGTTGTTTATACTTGTTTGCTTGTGTAACATAAATGTCAATCTTGCCATGATTTTCATTTGCTAGTTTGTAAATTTCATGTTTATACACAACAGGACTTTTGCTAGATTTTGTGTACCAAGTTGAAAATTGTTTTTGCATTACTCATAGACTTAGATAACTTTCTTTATTAATATCATGCATAATTCACTTAGGAATGAGAACTAAATAAAACTAGTCATGTACATTGAAAAATGTTGTTTTGCACAAACTCTCACCTAATAGTTCAAGTATGTCACTACCTTTAATGATTATCTAAACATATAGTATCTTTGAAAAAGGTGTTTGATGCATTGTGGTTTAAACAATGATGATTTATGGATTTGTCTTTTCTTGGGATAATAACTTGATTATGTATTATGTGAACTAACGAACAAGTGCAGGTGGATAACATCCTAATGTTATCATTTTCCCATGTTTTCACTTCCATAAGTGGAAATATTAACGCTTGCTTGATCTTGAACGGTACGTGTGTTTTTACTTGTATTATTATGGTTTCTCAAAGTAACTTGGTTAATTTCATGTGTTTCTATAACTTTTATGAAGTTAGAATAAGGTTAAGGTACTCAAAAATTTTTGTTGAAAAATGGGGATAGTAGGGTACGGTTTGGACGGAACCAATTTCTGGGTCCGTGTTCCAATTTGGCTCCGCCAAATTTGACCCAACGGATTAGGCGGAACCAAATTGTGGGTTCTGGCCGTTTAGTCTTTTGGTTCCGCCAGTCCTGTAGCATCCTTTTTAAATTTTCGTTTAAATCCCTCACTCAAGATCACTCACTTTCATCACTAGGATTCTTCTCACTAATATTTACTTATATTAGTATGACATCTCATTTGCAACTATAGGATAATCATTTATATTAATACTTTCAAATTTCACAAAAATGATCCAAGATACCTTTTTCCTTAAAGGAAGGAATCCGGAAATTTGTTCCTTGCAATCCTCGAACCACTAAGTATTTGTGATCACTACACACACTCACTACATTCTTCCATCCTTAACTCATCCCTCATCCATTAGCTTCACTTATTTGGTGACATGATAACTTCCTAACAAATCCGGACTCATTATTTGCAAAGATTACATACAATATCAAAATCACAAGTCCAACTTATGACTTTAGATATTGTCTTGTATCTACATATGTTACCTCACCTGGTTAACATGAAAATAATGTGTCATCCTTTAAGACGATAAGGATTTACATCGAGTCATAACTCACTCTTAAGTTATAGATGTATTATCGAGTCTTGCTATCCTTTTATGTTATCCAATCTCAACTAAGTAGGATTGACAACTTAAGTATTTATTCGAAATATTTAAGTAAAAGTCATATCTGAAAAAATCAACACCCATGTATTTTACAACATTTGTTAAAAACACTCATCAAGACTAGAGCACTTATCGTAATACTCTCCCAATCAATAGGAACAAAAACAAATGTCAATAGGTTTTCATCCTTAAACATTTAGCACTTAAGTTCACTTGTTCTTTAACCATCATTTCATCACATTCACCTTGTGATATATCTCAGCCCATAAGCTTCACAAACATGACCAAAACTTCAAGCATTTCACCCGCTAGTTGTACCAACCAACGGACCATAAGAATTAGTATACATTCTTGTTGTCTTCAACATTTATGAACAAATAATCAACCTAAGCACTCCCATAGCACAAACCTCTACAGTCTAGAAAACCTAACATATAGAACAACCAATCCACCATCCTTGCCATCATTTGAATCCGTTGAGTGCATTGCTCAAAAAGCCCTTTGTCTAACACTCATACCAAATCAAATGCACGTTGAACAAACTCAACCATACTTTCCAGCCTATGAGGACTTAGATGATTCATTAAGGCTAGAACCTTCACTATAATATGAGCATGATCACTTTTATTAATTTCCACTAGATATAAGTAGTACTACCTTCACAAGTTATCAAAGTATTAGTAATACTTTGTCGTTAAACTTTTGCATAAGTTTTGTTAAACCTTCAATCAACATTTTAACAACATATGTTAAAATGCAATCTCATAGCCAACCTCATACACCCCGAGCGACAATGACTCTTGAGGAGTATACATAAGAAACTCAAGTGAATATAATCTCGAGACCAAGTATACTTAGGATAGGACTATCCGATTCAAACACTTTGGCTTCATATCTTCATTTAGGAAAACATGATGTTTTGAAAAAAAACATTATGCCTAAGAAATCATGCGTTAAGTTTTCACCGTGTTAAAAGGATATTGTATATCCTATGCATCACTCTCTTCTTGCAACATAAACTGTTGTGTTACAAGAGATTTCATTACACCTCATTGACTCAATGATCTTCAACAAACATCTACAAGTTCTATCAACTAGCGTATCCCATTCATCTTGTCATACCTGTTTTCATAAGCATGATAACTCTATCCCATGTGATAATCTCATTTGTTAAAAGATACATAAATGTAATGCCAAGCATCTAATAATGAACCTTAAGTTCTTCTTTATTATAAAAGTAACACATCAACCTAATTACACATTCTGTGACTATTAGTTTGACTATTAGGCCAAGTATTGGCAAAATATCATCTTTTATATACTTCGATAGGCAAAGATAGAAATTCTAATCTTTCTAACATGAGAATAACTACTGGAGAACCTATTGCACTAGAAACTCAATTTAACCTAACGGTTAAATTGCTTCCACAAGAGAAGTTGGGTATCACCCGTAAAAATGATCGTGTTTAGCCTGAATTGAGCACCACTAGTAATAGTCTCATATTCATTCTCCAATTTGAAAAATTTGTATTCCTATACTTGCTTAAAGTAAGTATTAAAAGATGGTATTTTATCTTGTCTTTGGAATATTAATCAAACAAGAAGTTGATGTGATTTTTTTTGTTTATTAAAATCACTTGCATTACACATACATGTGTTGATTACACGATCTTGACATTATCTTGGTATTTGATATCTACTTGATTAATTGTCAAATGTGTAAACCTTGGAAAGGTTTTATTTGCATACTTATATGTTTCATAAACATGATTTGTATGATATTTTCATTCTTTCTTTATATGATGTTGTGCATGATTAATGTGTTACTTGTTAAGTCATGATATGTCACTTTAATACATGATGTTTTAAATAATGTATCTATGTTTGTAAGCTCTTGTCTTTTGTTGACATTAGTTAAACCTTTTCGTAGGATAGTCTAAATGATACATGCTCCAAAATGTTATAATTTAAACTTGGTTTGCATGAATCTTTCATCTTGCTTCTTTTATGACTTTGTCACACAACCCGTTTGCCACGTGTGCACTTATAATTTGTCAAAGTACTTTTGGTATGATAATCATTTAGAAGTCCTTTCATTCTACAAATTAATCACATAAATCATTGTGTTAATTAGTGGTCAAGTATGCTTAAGTGTCTAAGCCTAACAACAAAACAATTTCACAATATAGTATTTCAAATAATGTCATGCCCTTGCATAATATGATTATTTGTCTTAATGGTATCTTGTTGTGTGGTGATTTCTTGTCTACTAGATGAATGTGTTATTTTTGTTTATATAAGATGCTATATCTTGATTTCTATCATGTTGACATCTTTTGTCACCAACAAATCTGTTTTGTAGGATGATAACAAATCTTTTGTTATCTCATTTTCGTTTTAACTTTTAAATGCTTACTGTGCAAAATTTTAATCTCATAATTACTATTCATTCGTTTAGTGATTTGTCTTACGGGATCCATTCACTTGCATATAGTTTTTAAAAGCATATAGGATTATGTTTTAAAGGCTTGGATTTACATTTCCGTATCTTTCAATCGACCTCTTTTCAAATCTCATTATTGCTTCCGCTTTTCAAAAATCACCTCCATAACAATACTCTAATCCTTTCAACCTCCATAACAATACTCTAATCCTTTCCACCTCCTTTGAGAAAACCACATGCCTCGTCATGTGATCATCTCGCATTGATAGAGAAGAAATACATGACTTCAAGGATGAAGTTCTTTGTATGCTAACCAACATCCGCAAAAACATTACTAAGCTCATCACTTTCATTAACCTTCAACCTCCTAAACACTTTATCATTCTTTATACGATGCATTACACAATATGTTGGATGTCCACCGATTGAGGTGGAGAGAAATTCATTCACATATTTGTATTTTGTCATAATGTATTTAATGAACATCTACTCATGTCTCTTACACCCTAAAATACCAACACGTAGGTACACACCATCTAGTTCTAATCAGTTCACTAAATCACAAGTGTTTCAACCCTTATTAACCATACATCACAGTTCTGAAACCAAAACCTCATCAAGTGAAAAACACATCAGGTGTTTGACAAACCTCTTAAACAAAAACCATTAAGTCTCCTTAGACTTTGACTAGAATTAGTGAAACCAAATCTTTAGATATACCTTTGCTTGAAACCTCTCACAACTAACGAGCCTAGGATTTTCCTTTTAACCTAAATCTCACAACTTCATTGTCTAGAACACCATCATAGGATCTCATCCTTTTCTTCCTTGACACATATCATGCACATCATTGTAAGTGCAAACGATAATTTAATCAAAACTCTTATTCTCAACACGTTGGTCTAATCAACACTCTCGCTCATATAGGCATTTAGTATTTTCTTTTCATATGGAATTTTTATTCCTAGGAGCTTATTGTCTTCACTTCTTTTTGAATCCATTCAAGCATATAATATGGCATGATACATCATCTTTGGTAGATGATAATGTCATTAAAGGTCATGTAGGTCTAAACCATGTTAGTACTCCTTCATCCATTGTCATTCGGTATAGGTCATTCCTTCCAAACGTATCTCGTTCTCATTAGCATCAAAAATAATTGATCAAATCAAAACCCATGGCCGTCATTGAATATCAATGTCCATTCACATTTTCATTTTCTTTTAACATTACGAAAGTCGTATTCCTTCATCCCTTAAGTTGTGTATTTTAGATTGCGTAAGTCCATATGTTCAATCCTTATATTCGTTATAGCATTTGCTATACATACGAGCTTCTAATTCTTTAAATAGTTGTCTTCGTATCACCACCACCTTCCATCATCACTTTCACTAATCATCACCACCATTGATTAGCGAAAACTTACTTTTATCAATCTTAAATCATCTACCGATTTATCACCGCATGAATCCTTCTAGTAAACCAACACCAAATTCATTGCATTCATTATAACCACCATCGTTTCTTTCACTAGTAAACCAACACCTACATTAGCACCACTTACTAGTGAACCATCACCAACATTAGCACCACCCTCTTTAAGAATTTCAACCTCATGTCTTCCTTCTAGGCATTGTTTTGTAGGTTTCTATCATATTATATTCGCAACTTTTTTATGATTGTAATTCTTTTTACAAGAATACACCTCATGAGTTCTTTGATATCATGGTTCTCTACTTTGAGTCGCTTATATCATTTATATATATGTATCATATTTTTCTTTGAGATAAAATATATTGCACTAATCTTTTCATTATAGGTTCATCATATATACTTATTCGTATATAGCATACTCATCTAAGGATGATATTTGCATCGAATATTTTCCTTCTTTCATTATAGGTGCTTCTTGACGTAGGAGGAATATCCATCAAGCACTCTTATTGCATCTTCTATACACTTTGTTGTAGAGGACACGTTTCTATAAAGACAAAGCTTCTTTTATACTAATTTTTGTTTTGTAGGTTCATATTGAAGCCCTAAAGCAAGGGGGAGCTTCTCTCAAGCATTTATAGAATGCATCATACACACGCATTGTTATATATCATATAGTCATTATAGGACAATTATTGTCTTACACTAACCTTTATTTTGTAGGATTCTTCCTCCTTGTATCATATACGTTGGTACCCTAGCAACGGGGAGTATTGATCAAGGGGGGAGCTAATTATGCACTAACTTTTGTTTTTGTAGCTTTCTTATTTCTTGTGTCTTATACGTTGGGACCCTAGCAACGTGGAGTATTGATCAAGGGGGAGCTACAGTATAGGGGAACCATGCACGCATTCATGTTTATTCTCATTCTTTGACACACTTCTGTGTTTTGACAAAAAGAAGGAGATAAGTCAACATAGTCTAACATGCATTTCATTTTTCATATAATTTTTGTGTTGCACAACACTAACCTTGATGTAGGTTAAGGAACTTAATTTGATTCATGGATCCGCTAACAACCTAAGGGACGCAACAACCTTAGGAAATTGGAGTTGAAGAATTAACTTCACTAGGGATGATGCAAGCTCGCCATTTCGGGGAGAAATGAAGTTAACTCCAAGGACACACCCTTTTTGTTTCGACAAAAGGGGGAGAAGAGTGTAAACGGAGAAGGAAATGTAGAAGGTATTGCGGATACAAGTAAGTAATACGGACACAAGTAACTTTTTGCATTTTACGTTCTATCACATTTACATACTTTATCATCATCAAAAAGGGGGAGATTGTTAGTGCAAATATTACGATATTTAATCTATACAGTCTCGTTTGTTTTGATTGATGACAAACGTATAACTTGATACATAACGTAAAATGTACAAGTTACTCGTAATCATACTTTGTCTCAACATACATTCAACACCTCTCAACGTCTCGAGTCCTCGTATGCTACAACAGAGGTTCGTACATTTTTGTTATGTGGCATTATGATCAAACCCCTTGACCAACCATTTAGAATGTTTAAAATACTTTTAGAGTCTCTAAGTATTTTAGGTGTCAAAATGCACTTTAGGTATAAAATAAAATAAGTGCCACATTAGGTGTCTAGATAATATTAGTAAGTTTACAATCTATAAAAATGTGTCTTATAACAACATAAGTACATAGAACATTTTTAGTAACTTACTAAATATCATATAGCAAACTAATATATACATTTTCTAGTAACTTACAAGTTAATTTGATATACATTTTAATCAAAATAGAAATTGTATAATTACATCATTCCATGGATCATCATGTTCTAGAATGTGAATCATATAAGTTGAATTTAGAAGATCTGGTAAATATCTTAGTTAGATTTACACACTAGAATCTATAGAAAGATTGTGTAAGATCTTGGATAAACATAGAAAGATATTTGGAAGATATCTTTATTAGTTTTGGAACATGGTTTTGGAAAACCTCTTTACTTGTTTTCCTATAAATAGTAACCATGGTTTTGTTATTAGTGAATGGACTTGAACATAGATTCACTCTATCACTTCAACACACATTCTCTCTAATATATTTTCATACATTTAGATCAATAGAAACACATAATAATCACCCTTTCCATAATGATCATAATGTTACTAACTCTCATTATGTTGTAAGCATACTTCATGATCCACCAAGAAGGTTACAAGATCTTGAAGTCATCATTCATTAAATCATACCAACATATGAAGATTCAAGGGCTCTTGACATCCTCAATGATTGAAGACTTCTTATTCAAGAAGTTCATTTAGATTAGGCATTCATATCCATTAGACATGTATGTCTTGGATCATCTTTGTAACATCATAATCTATTCACCAAACTAGATTAGATGGTTTATGTGTTTGTGCCATAAAACACAAGGTTTTTATGTGAGTGGTTGTACCCTTGTAAAAGAACTCGACATCTAGCTTAGTTTCGGAAATATTGTATAGGCGACGTTAGGAGTGGTTGTACCTGTGTAAAAGAACCCGGTATCTAGATTTGTACCGGATAAAGTGTAAGCGACGATTGTAAGGTTTTCTCCGCCGAGAAGGGAGGTTGTTGATCTAGTGAAGTAACTCTCGAGTTGGGTACTCGGGGAGTGGAGTAGGGCGGAGAGGAGATCCGTGACCGAACCACTATAAATCATCGTGTTTGGTTTGCGCTTTCTTTTATTTATTGCTTTATCTTAATGTTTGCATTATGTGATTGCTTGTGTTGTGACTTGTTGATTATACTTGTGTGATAACATGTTTTAAGTTTATGCTAGTCATAAACTATACGAAACATCTTTCATAATAGAACAAGCTAAAAATGGATATTTGATACAACAAAGTTTAAAGTTTTTAAACGGTAACGTATTCACCCCCCCCCCCCTCTACGTTTTCATGTGTTTTCACAGTGCATTATAGTGTTATACATCCCACACTCATATCTTATGTTTATTGTTACAGGGAATATTACCAGCCATTGCACAACTGTGTAGAAACTAGAAGGGGGTTGAATAGTTACACCGTTTTAATTACGTTTTAAAAGAAAATCTTTTCAACAACTTTTTGATTTAAACTTATGTGATATAAATCAAAAATATATGAACACAATATAAACAATATAAATGAAAGAATAGTAAAGGGAAAGAACAATCAAACCAATGCGCATAGATTTATAGTGGTTCGGCTACGAAGCTCTATCTTCACCCTACTGCACTCCCCGAGTATCACACTCGAGAGTTCACAATCACTATGTCAACAAGCTCCCTTCAAGCGGAGAAAACCGTACAACTTCGCTTACACAAATTTATGACACTAAGCTCAATGTTGAGTTCTAATCTTAGCTAGAACCATTCTACACTTACACTACCGATATACACACAACACTTCCGAAAATACACACAGTCCGGATCTACCAATATTCCAACAATGAAGATTAATAGAATTTAGACCGAGAAGATAATCGTAACAAAGGTTATGTATATAATGCCTATTTTATAACACTTTGTTTCTTAGTGAATAAGAACATTCTTCTCTTTGCACTTGTAAACAAATAACAAGTTAATATGATCAAAGAAGGGAATGAGAGAAAACAGAAAGATGTATGCTAAAAGAGGTTTGAAAATCAGTTGGAAATGGTCCAGTATTTATAGGCTGGACGAGGAGAGTGGACTGTCCTATATATATGGATGGTCCCATATATATCTGGGACCGTCCCACTATAAGGGACCGTCCAGTAGGACGCTCCTGTTTTTGTCTTGTTGCGGTGAAATATTTTTCTAGTGAAGGTAGGATCTTTCTGGGCGGGAAAAACCAGATTTTTGAATATAATTTCTTATTAAAATGTTTCTTTATAATGATAAAATAATTTGTATATTTTAATTTGTAAAAAGTTTTTGTCACATTTATAAAAATGTGAGTTTTAAGGACATTTTTTTATCACTTAACTAGTTTGATATATTGTTTGTTCATACCTTAAGTGATTTTGTATAGAAATTGACTTTTAAGACTAATAACTTGTTTACATATTGTAGCAACCCACTAACTTCCCCACTAGATTCCCATAGGTTATCAAAGCCTTATTAACCTAACTTAGGCCCTCACAAAGCATTATCTAGGTTAGCTATGCCTATATCTATTTCCCGAGTAAAATTTTTGCTTTACTATATCACTATTACCTATATAACCTCTAGACAAGCTCACATATCCACCTATGCAACACCACTATGTTTACATCATGCAAACATCCCAGTATGTCAAGTCTAGGTTTTAAACACATTTTCACTAAGTAATCTATCACTCTAGTATACTATACTTATCAGGAACCCTAATTGCACCTTATATGTTTACGGTTATCTCTAAAACCCTAATTGCTTATCTAAACTAGTTTGAAAGTTTTCAAGACTTAGGTATGAGTTACATTAGCAACTTTGGGATATATTAGACTTTCTAGATCATAGTAAAACACCCTAGAACTTAGGTACAAGTCACTTAAGCACAAAACCCTAATTAGGTCATAACATCCCGAAATTAGGTCTAAACAATCCCAAATCTTTACCATAAGCTACCACCACTTAGTATAAGCCTCCTAGGACTTAATTTTAGTCACTAAACACTCATAGGACCCTAATCTAGGTACTAAAACCTAAGCTAAACCCTAATCTCTCACTAGACAAAACTAGGTATAAACTAAACCTAAAACCTAAAAGTAAGCTACTTAAGAACCTCAACCAAGCACCCTAGTAACTTAAGCACCTCAAGTAGACATCCAATCACCTCCATAGCTAGCACACAAGGAGGTGGATCACCTCCTTGTCACCACCTTGATTCGGCTAACACCACCAACACAACCGGCCTAGGTAGCCCCCTAGCTACCCATAGCCACCATTAGTCATCCTCCTAGGCACCCTTAGTCACCCCATAGCTTAGCTTAGTCGCCTCCCCCTCCTTGCCACCTCCTTCTCTTCTTTCTTGCTCGACACACCAAACGCACCCTATAAATAGCGAGACCTCCCCTCCCTTTCACTTCACACCTCCCCTCTCTTTTCCACCTCATATATTCTGTAGTACTAAGTCCCTAGAAGCCCTAGAAGTCGAGTAGCAAAGCCTTGATCCTTGTCGAGTTCCAAATCTAGCTGAGAAAACCCTAGCACCCTCGTTAACCATAGTACAACCCAAGTAAGCTTAAGCTTTGATCATTTTAGCTTTAGTACTGACCTAGGATACTTAGGATATGCATTAGACCACATAGTAACCCTTGAATGAGCCTTGATCATTTTCATTTTGTCGATTTCATTTAGAAACCCTAATTTTGGAAAAGTTTGTATTTATATGCTAAATTGCCTTATCATGTGCTATAATCTGATTTAGGAGACTTAATTAGGCATATATTAGTTAAACATAAGCTAGGAAACTCTTTTGTTTCATAAAAATATAGTTTACATGATTTTAGGACTAGTTTTGCAAATGTTTTCATGCATAAGGGTATATATGGTAAATCTCTGAAAATATGAAGTCTAGGGACTATTTTTGACATTTCTTAGAAGTAATAAGTATAAGGACCCTTTTTGCAAAGATCTAAAACCCTAGGATAGAAAGTAGAAGAGTTATAAACTTATAAGGACTAGTTTTGCAAATATTATTAAGTTAAGGGTATAAAGAGTAAATAATGAAAGTTATAATGTTTAAGGACCATTTTTGTCATTTCTCTAAAATATATAATTATAGGGACTAATTATGTGAAAGTTAGATAGTTAAATGCTTAATATGTATATATTTGAAAGTTTAGGGTAAAAATTGTAAATATGTGAACTTGAAGGGTATAAACAGACTATTTTCATATAATTATCAAAAACCTATTTTTAGTTAAATAACACAATACTAGGGAGCTTCATGTGAGGGATTTCATTTGGGTATTCGTTTTGGCGAGTTTGCTGGGTTTACGATTTAAAGCGCCCTGGCTCCTCAAACGTTTACTACGTGACCTTTGAATTATGATGGCCCGAACGGTGTTATGTTATATCTAATATCTAATAACAACATGACACAATACTAGGGAGCTTCATGTGAGTAATATGTACTTCTGATTTATGATGGCTCGAACGGTATTATGTTGAGTAACATAATACAATACTAGGGAGCTACATGTGAGGAGTATGTATTTCTGGATTATGATGGCCCGGACAGTGTCATGTTATATCTAGAAACCCTAAGAGTGGTTACTTAAAAACCTAAACTAAGACTTGACATACACACACCTACACTACCCCCAGGATACGTGAGTGAGCTGTCTAAACCCTTACCCTACTTATCTTAGATCCAGGTGAGTTCAAAGCCTCACTCTTTCTAAATGCTTTACAAACCCTGTGAGGGGGATACATGCTTTAAATCGAATACAAGTCTTTTTCTTTGGTTATTGCACGAGTAAACTACCTGCCACCACTACACAACTAAATTCATGAATCTAATCACTTGCGAGTGAACGCGAATATAATTGATAGATCTATTGGAGTTTGACAACTCCCGCTGGTTTGCCCTTTCTAAAGGCACCAATAAGTATTATATTTGAACCCTCTGAAGGATTAACTTTGGCAAGTTATCCTTCCCGTCCCATCATGGTTTGGTCTGCAGACCCCATGATCTGAACTGTGAACATGTGGTTCATGAGCTTAGTGCAATATACCTTCTCTCTCTAAACATTTCCACACATAGGGTTTAAGCTGAACCATGTGGAACTTGTATTCACTCTATATCTACTTAAAACTATGTGTAACAACCATGATTTTAGCAGGTCCATTTAATTAATAGTCTTGACTCGATTGACATTTGTTTGGCATGTTTTAAGTGATTGATGTGATATATGTGTGATATAGGTGCGATATGAGTGTGTGTTGGCACTAAATCCCTTTGTGTGGTGTTATTGTTGTGAGTTGAGTAATGTTGGTGTTGGGATAAGTTCATTTTGATCGCCTTTGTGGTGTAGAAATGACTTGTGTAGTTTTGGTATTTCGTGGTTTTGCATAACAAGTTTGCGTTCAAGTGTTTGAGCGTTAGTAAGTTACGAGGAGGTCGTTTTTATGAGTTATGTTTGTAAAGAGTGTGGAAATCTATTTTTGGAAACTTCGTTTTGAAAATGATAATTTTCCGAGTCGTCGTAAAAGCTAAGGTTTATCGCGTAAGACGTTAGGATTCGTTATGGGTACTTATAAAATATAAAAAGTATAAGGTTTCGAGTGTAATAATTAAATTTAATAAAATATATATATATATA
>LBNU01035217.1:16242-27428 GCA_014162995.1 Artemisia annua
AGTCTTGTAGCTAGACTCAAAGTCACCGTACATTACGTGACTTCATCGTTGGTCTCGGTTTCTAGGTTATCCTCTTGTCCGGTTTTATATTCCGGTCCTAACTTCAAACAATCCTTGTAGAAACCGAATATCCTTTTCATGACATAGTCTACTCCCTTAAGTCTATCCTCATCATTCCTATAGTATACCGCTTGTTTAAGCTCTTTTTCAACGTTTGACAAGCTTTGGAATTGCTCAATCTTATACGGCATTTGGTAGTTCACTTCTTCGGTCTCATCCTTAAATTTAACTATCCCTAAGGAAGGTTCATAAGTCATTCTAGAGACCTCAATAAATGGTTTTCCCAAGACTAATTGAGTTAAACTTGCATCGACTATTGGGCGGATATCTTCTACAATCACAAAGTCGGTGACATAGGTGAAGTTCCCTACATAAACCGGTAATCCCCTAACTCTTCCCGTGAAGTTACTAATCCATCCCCTATCGGGGAGCACCCTATACCTAAGTTGATTTTTCGTTATCAAGTTGTATTGGGCTCTAGTCATGATATTTATGGGAGATCTAGGGTCGATGTAAGCCTTCCACACATGCAAATGTCCTATGTTGCATGGTATGTTGAGATTAGAAGGGTCGCGTGTTTTGATAATCGGGTTACCTAGGAAGTATGGCGGCTCGGAGTCATCGAATAAATCCTTATGGTAGGCCCGTTCTTCTCTAGTTGGTAACTTATTGAAGTAGTCTTCTCCATCATCTACTTCTTCAATCTTGCTTACCCTACTTTCCTCATCTACCCTCGACTTCCTTAATTTCATCCCTAGGTTCATTATTTTCCTTAATCCTATCAGTTGGTCTAATAGTGACAACGTTGACGAAGTGGACCTGTTTGGATGAAGAAGGGTCTTTAATTTGGGGTCCGCTATTAGTGATCCTAGCGTCCTTACGTGGAGGTGATAGCACTTGGTTGGTGAGGGCCTTCAACAATTTGTCAATTTTATTGGTCATCTCTACTTGTTGTTGATTAAATTCGGATGTGAATTTAGCTATACGAGCTTCTTGAGATGCCATAAAATTGGACACCAATCCTTCAAAGTTATTGGTACTACCATAGTTGTTGGAAGGATTGTTGTTGAAGGTACGGTTCGAGGAAGGACCGTTGGGTTGAAAACGATTAGGTGGGTTGGAAGAATTGTTTTGGGGCATGTTTTGGTTTGACTTCCACCTAAGGTTTGGGTGATTTTTCCATGAGGGGTTGTATGAATCACCGTAAGGGTTTGGCTCGGGTTTGAAAGTGTACCACTTGTCTCCCGCTCCGTCGGTACGCGAGGATGCGTAGTCCACAAAAGCTTGTTCGGGGAGTCCCATGCAATCACGAGTGTCGTGGGGACCACTACATAATTCGCACGAGGAAGTGATTTTATTCACTTGGCTTGATTGGTTGGGAGCCTCGTAGGATTTCATGAGAAACTTGACTTGGTCTTCAAGTTCTATGATCCTACGGTCAGAAGTGCTTGAATTATTCGAAGGCAAAGATATTGCCTTGATCGTCTTATTCAAATCACGGGGATCATTCCAACTTTCGTTGTCATAAAGAGCAAGATCTTCTAGGAGATCCCATGATTGTTCCGCACTTAGATCACGTAGCTTGCCACCGGCCGCTTGGTCAATGGTTTGCCTCGTGGGGATATTGATATGGTCATAGAAGATTTGGACTTGGAGCCAAAGGTCTATGCCATGGTGAGGGACCTTTTGGAGTAAGTCCTTGAATCGAGTCCAAGCCTCGTAGAGGGTTTCGCCTTGGCGTTGTTGGAAAGCCAAGATATCATTCCTTAGCTTGGTAGTTCTCCCCGGTGGGAAAAATTGAGCTAAGAAGCGAGTTATGAGATCATCCCAAGAGGTGACGGATCCTGCGGGTAGACGCTCTAGCCACTAAATAACATGGTCTCGCAGAGAGAATTGGAAGAGACGTAATCGGGTAGTCACTCGATTGGCAACATCAAGGTCTATGGAGTCTACGATTTTGAGGAAATCCTTGAGATGTTGATTTGGATCTTCGGAACGAAGTCCATGGAATGCGCATCCGCTTTGCACCAACCGGATGGTATCGGATCGCAAGGGGGTGACATTGGCTACTTGAGTGAGCTCAATGGTGTTGCGATAGCCATGGTGGCTAGGTCGGGAATACTCTCCTAAGGTACGGGCTCTAGGAGGTTGGTTTGGTTGTGGTTGGTTGTTTTGTTGAGGTGGGTTGTTGGGATCAAGGATGTTACCACCTTCCATGTTGGCGGATGGTAATGGTTACGAACAAAAACACGAAGAAAATAGATAGACTAAAGAAATCCTAGAAAAATAAAATAAAAATCTCACTAGAAAGGAATCTAGTTAGTAGACCTAATAAAATAAAAAATTCTACCTAAACAATAACTATTCCCCAGCAGCGGCGCCAAAAACTTGATGTGCGTAGGATTGCTACCACGCAACAAGTTTTACCTCTCAAGGGATTTTGAGAAGCTTGCAATCCCACCAGGCAGTGTACCTGGTCAGTGTAGTATAGTGTATTGGTAAGTACGGGGGATTGATCGTTCTCTCACAGGGAATATTGTTCGTTAGGATAGAAAAACTACTCTAATAGGTCTAAAGGTGAAGGAAGATTATTTTTGTATTTTTATAATTTTTTGAAAGCAAGTAAAATCTCGGGTATTGGAGGAGTGGGCGGAATTAGTTGCTAGTCAACTAACCCAAAAAGTACAATTGCAAGAAAATAAAATAACAAGAAAATAAAAGGTTGTGAAAACTTATATAGAGACAAATGTGTTTACTTAGACTTCCTTACTCCCTAACTATCTTTTACCGGTTAATTGGTGTATGTATTACTTGTGTGGATGACGGGTGTATTCCTTAACAATTCATGGGGTGGCATACATATCTCCCCAATTCTATGAGCTCTTATCTCCTCCTACAACTATGCGTACACATAATCATAGGGATTGTAAACAGTGGCTCATGCGTTAAATACTACCTTAATATCCTAGTATGCCTTAGTTACATGTTTCTTAAGACGTTCAAGCATGTTACCATATAGGATTATTGCCAGTTTTCTTAAGCCTAACATTGATGAAACATTCATCCCAACAAAGTAATAACACACCAATCAACCAATAATTAATAGTTAGGTTTCATTAGATCTAAGCAAACACAAGAAAAATCTAGCCTAGCATGTTAATTGAAAGACAAGCATAAGATATAATTAACCAACACATAGACATATTGATTAATTTAAGTGAGGACTTATCTTTAATTGAACATGAAGGTTTCAAGGGTGAAAAACCCTTGAAAATAAAGCTAAAATCGTCTTAGGGTTTATCCCAAAAGTTCCTCACAAAGTTCCACACTAATGAATGAAAATTAGGAAAATATATATAGATTTTACATTCTGACGGCATCAGGTTATAGAGTCTGACGCCGTCAGCTCGCCGTCATTAGGGTTCTCGGATGGCCTAGATTTACTTCTGACGCCGTCACCCTTTAAACTGCTCTGGGCCGTCACTCTTTAAGTTAACACCTGACGGCCTACAATCTTTAACACCTGACGCCGTCGGGTGAAAACATCTTGTTTTCTTCATAGGACGTCTAGTGTAATCTGACTTCACTCTTTTGTCAACGTTGGCTGACGGCGTCACCTTGTGACTCTGACGCCGTCAGGTAGGAAATTCAGCTTCTTTTGAGACTTTGTCGTTTTCTTCACTTTTATGCTCCAAAAACGTCCAAATATGCATGTTTTCCAGAATTCTTCTCAAAAGTACATAAAATGACAAAAGGAACGATTTAAGGCAATATTTGATCATATTTACTCGAATTAGGGCTTAAATGACCCCTTAAAACGGGTATACTTTTCGTCTCATCAAATACCCTTACACTTGAGATTTGCTTGTCCTCAAGCAAATAAGCTTTTATTCCAATCAAAATATGAGTTAGGGGTCATTTAACACAAATATAAAAGTAATTACAACAAATAGTCATTCTGTTGAGATTAGAAGGGTCGCGTGTTTTGATAATCGGGTTACCTCAAATAGTGTTTGGATACTCTCATCTCTCAAGTGTCATAGAATTATATCTCATAAATGAAAACGGAAAATATCTCTCACTACCTGTCATAGCAAATAGATTACCATAGGCTTGGGAGAGGATCAATTACTCCTCCACTAGGCGTAAGCACCTAAGATAAACTATCAAAGAGGGCTTTCAAAAGGGGTTATAATGTAAGGTGTAGGGATATGATAAACACGGTTTGGTTGGAATAAAGGGGTATTTAAATGGTGGCGAGTTAATTATCATGATCAAATACATGTACTATACAATGTTGCTAAGCCAAGACTCGACTCGATCTTAAGCTAGAAATAAAATAACAAAAACTTAAAAGAAACATAAAAGAAACGGGATGGTAGTCCGTATGTTTTTTCTACTTTTTTTTTTTCTAATTTTGTTTTTTGTATTTTTCTTGATTTTTTGATTTTTTTTGCATACATTCTTACCCTACCATCCGAAATAATACATCATAGAGGCCTCGGTTCTCCCATTACACTTGAACTTTTATATAACTTTACAATTACTATTCTAACGACTCGGATTAAGATAATTGAAAAACTTGGAGTACTTTTAAAATATTTAGCACATATGGGGGTAATAATGTTGTTCTTCCCCATTACTCCATTACACTAGTACTTTACCCATGAGTCCCAATCGTTCCAAAACAATATGTACAAGGATATGACTCGACTTAGCAACCATGTAATCGATTAGATAATTAACAAATGGTTTAACAAATGTTGTCACAATAATGCACTAAAGGTGAGTGCATAGAAGGTAGGCTAAGGCGATTTGGGTGTACATTTAAGTGGGGTGTAACAAATTCTCACTTTGAGTAAGATGCTCAAAGGTCGAAACGAAAAAAGATAGGCTCGGAGGGGTGTACTAAGGGTATCGTGTACCAAAAATGGGTACAACGCAAAGGGTGTGGGAGAATTACTTGACTAATGTAGCCAATGTAATTATAACAAAAACACGGGTGTAAAACAAAGGGTTAATCCTAATGCCTCTTATCATGTAGTAGATCTAACTACACGAATGCAGTCTCACTTGTGGATTTGAGATGGTCCTAACGCAAGTTCTAGAATCTAGGCGCTACCGGTACACACATCATAGCATCAAAGATGGATGCTTTTCCTACCAATTCTAGGGGTGAACCTCACATATTTGGGGTGGAAAATTTTTTAGTGGTACGGTTTTGTGCTAGTCATATAATTTCCTATCCATGAGACGCTTAATAGGACAAAAATCTCACTTCTAAATGTTGTAAAAAATTTTAAATTGGCGCTAAAATTACCCTAACAAATATTTCTCTCGGTTTTATTACAAATTTACTATCAAACAAACAAAAATCAAGCGCAATTGTATTCTCTAAGGCGTCTTCATTTACCCCCCTTACACTTAAACCGAACATTGTCCCCAATGTTCAAATAAAAGACGTAAAAGTAAATAAATTGAAAGAATGAAATCAAATACTCCCCTGATTCGTTTGACGTGGATAGTGAGGTAACATGGTTAGATCTTCTTCCAAGAAAGATGAACCTCAAAGCTTCCCTTCCGAAATATAAATCATTTTCTTGTCCAAAATAACCTGTTAACCTGAAAAAGAATAAAGGCCAACCTCGCATAAAATCGGCGGTATAATCTATAATAGGGTATAATGCTGGTGGAATGAATATTTTTGCAGAATTCCTGGAGATTATAAGTTAGAGAATTAACAAAAACTTTTTATTTTCGGAAGAAAAACAAAACTTTCAAAAATTGCAGAAAAATATTTCCTGACGCAGTCAGGTTGTAACACCTGACGCCGTCAGAAATGACCTGACAGAATCCTCATGTTAAGTTTCCAGAAAAAATTCTGGAAAAAACTATACCTTACTTCCTGGAATTCCTGCAAAAATTCATTATGACTCGATACAAGCATTTGACTCAAACAAATACTAATATGTATGTTAATTTACATTGTTATGATTCATGTTCATTTGTTCTTATAAACCGATTTAGATTTTCCTTACACTTAGCTTTTTCAAAATACCTTTATATGTAGTTAAGACGAAGTTAAAAACAAAATAAAGCATTTTCACAAGTTAGTTTGAATCATGAATCAATAACAAGAAATATCATACACACGGAAACAAATAAAATCAAATAAACAAACAAACAAAACACACAAAGCATGGGCTGCCTCCCAAGAAGCGCTTTTCTTTATTAATGAGTCTTGTAGCTAGACTCAAAGTCACCGTACATTACGTGACTTCATCGTTGGTCTCGGTTTCTAGGTTATCCTCTTGTCTGGTTTTATATTCTGGTCCTAACTTCAAACAATCCTTGTAGAAACCGAATATCCTTTTCATGACATAGTCTACTCCCCTAAGTCTATCCTCATCATTCCTATAGTAGACCGCTTGTTTAAGCTATTTTTCAACGTTTGACAAGCTTTGGAATTGCTCAATCTTATACGGCATTTGGTAGTTCACTTCATCGGTCTCATCCTTAAATTTAACTATCCCTAAGGAAGGTTCATAAGTCATTCTAGAGACCTCAATAAATGGTTTTCCCAAGACTACTTGAGTTAAACTTGCATCGACTATTGGGCGGATATCTTCTACAATCACAAAGTCGGTGACATAGGTGAAGTTCCCTACATAAACCGGTAATCCCCTAACTCTTCCCGTGAAGTTACTAATCCATCCCCTATCGGGGAGAACCCTATACCTAAGTTGATTTTTCATTATCAAAATGTATTGGGCTCTAGTCATGATGTTTATGGGAGATCTAGGGTCGATGTAAGCCTTCCACACATGCAAATGTCCTATGTTGCATGGTATGTTGAGATTAGAAGGGTCGCCTGTTTTGATAATCGGGTTACCTAGGAAGTATGGCGTCTCGGAGTCATCGAATAAATCCTTATGGTAGGCCCGTTCTTCTCTAGCTGGTAACTTATTGAAGTAGTCTTCTCCATCATCTACTTCTTCAATCTTGCTTACCCTACTTTCCTCATCTACCTCGACTTCCTTAACTTCATCCCTAGGTTCATTATTTTCCTTACTCCTATCAATTGGTCCAATAGTGACAATGTTGACGAAGTGGACATGTTTGGATGAAGAAGGGTCTTTAATTTGGGGTCCGCTATTAGTGATCTTAGCGTCCTTATGTGGAGGTGATAGCACTTGGTTGGTGAGGGCCTTCAATAAGTTGTCAATTTTATTGGTCATCTCTACTTGTTGTTGATTAAATTCGGATGTGAATTTAGCTATACGAGCTTCTTGAGATGCCATAAAATTGGACATCAATCCTTCAAAGTTATTGGTACTACCATGGTTGTTGGAAGGATTGTTGTTGAAGGTACGGTTCGAGGAAGGACCGTTGGGTTGAAAACGATTAGGTGGGTTGGAAGAATTGTTTTGGGGCATGTTTTGGTTTGACTTCCACCTAAGGTTTGGGTGATTTTTCCATGAGGGGTTGTATGAATCACCGTAAGGGTTTGGCTCGGGTTTGAAAGTGTACCACTTGTCTCCTGCTCCATCAGTACGCGAGGATGCGTAGTCCGCAAAAGCTTGTTCGGGGAGTTCCATGCAATCACGAGTGTCGTGGGGACCACTACATAATTCGCACGAGGAAGTGATTTTATTCACTTGGCTTGATTGGTTGGGAGCCTCGTAGGATTTCATGAGAAACTTGACTTGGTCTTCAAGTTCTATGATCCTACGGTCGAAAGTGCTTGAATTATTCGAAGGCAAAGATATTGCCTTGACCGTCTTATTCAAATCACGGGGATCATTCCAACTTTCGTTGTCATAAAGAGCAAGATCTTCTAGGAGATCCCATGATTGTTCCGCACTTAGATCACGTAGCTTGCCACCGGCCGCTTGGTCAATGGTTTGCCTCATGGGGATATTGTTAGGATCATAGTTTTCAACTATTCAGTCATGTCTCGGTCATTTCAATCAATGTAATAGGTTGCTAGAATTATCATAATTAGCTACGTTATTTAGTTACTCGTATGGTTTAATGTTTAAGTTAAGTAAACGTCCAATGGGCCTAAAAGCCCATTGGTTTGGATAAGAAGGAAAGGAAGGGTGTTGCCCTATCCTTCTCCTATAAATAGGACATTATGTCTTCTTGTAATATTGTTGTTTAATTTCATATCTTAAGAAAACTCTTGCTCTTTCATCTTTCATATTGTTATTAATCAACCAAGTCTAATTCTCATCTCATTTCTCTTATAAGATTACTTGTGTTTACTAATATGGTGACCTAACAAGTGGTATCAATCGCTAGAAGAAGGTGTAGTTTATTTTTTTTGTGTTATACGCCCCAAAAACAAGGTTTTCATCTCGTTAGCATCAAAAAGCTTGCAACTTTCTTTCTTCTTTTGAGTTTTTATCACATATTTGTTACCAAACTTGTGTTAAAAACCAAAACAAACAACAAAGTTTCAAATTTTTTGGTTGTTTTAGATTCATATAAACTTGTACTTTCTATCGAAAATTTTAAATTTTTTGTTAAAAAGTTCAAGTTTACAACTTTCATTAAGATTTCATCATTTTAATGATAGTTGTACAAGAATCTTGGGTTAAAAACTTGTTTTAGGCTTGCTTTTTCACAAAAGAAAAATCTACATTTTGGCTAGTTATCGAGAACCCAAAACCCCTTTTTATCGAGAACTTAAACCCTTTTTTATCGAGAAATTTCCTTATTACTACTTAAGTGTTTTTGCTGCTTGCTCAGTGCTTTTCTCTCTTGTATAAGAAAGAAAACACTTCGACATATTAGATAGTTTCGTTATTGTATAATCTCGAAACTTTGGTTAAGTGTTATCGAAAACCTGAGGTTATCGAGAACTTCATAAGTTATCGAAATCAATTGTTTGTTTTCGAAATCTTGTGAATCTATCGAAATTAATTTCAGCCACATCGAAAACATACTTTATCTTCATAGAACCAAAGATCTCGATAATTGTCTCCAACTTTTCTCGATAATTTCCTTTTATCAAGAATAACGTGAGTTATCGAAATCTTTACTGCTTTATCGAGGACCTTAGCTTATCGAGATTACTTGGACTTTAACTGGTTATCGAAATCTTCCAATTACCAAGCATCGAAATCTCACTTAGTTTTGGGGCTTAGCCTTAAGTACTATACCTTCTACAAGATCCATAAACCACAAGTTTTCAATCATGTCTCAACCACCGTACTTTAACCCTTATCAAGCACAACCGTATCATCAACTGCAACAATTTCGTCAGCAACAACAATATCAACAGAATGCACAATCATATCAACAGCCAAATCAAATGTATTCTCAGCAACATGCCATGATGCATCAATTTCAACCTCAACCCTTACCAATGCAACAACAAATCACTCCAATGCCAAAACAGACTCACTGGTTTGATCAGATGTGTGAGGTCATTACTACTCAACAATCGAGGCATGAAGCAGGTTCACTTGACACACCACCAATGCTTACACCGGGTAATTATATTCAGTGGTCAAGTCGATTCCTCAGATATCTTGATCTCAAGAAACCCCATGGCAGATATCTTCGAAAGGTTATCATGGAAGGTCCATTTGAACCACCTCTCAACACTGTTCCTGTTAATGGCAATGCTGTTCCACCTAGACCTGAGTCTTCAGCACCTTTACCTGACACACGACTCACTGCTGAACAAATTCTTCATAAGGAAGCGGACGAATATGCCATGAGTTACATCGTTCAGAGCATACCAAATCCTATCTTTCGCAGTGTTGATGCTCAGAAAACTGCTAAGGCCATGTGGGAACATGTTCATCTACTAATGGAAGGAACTCAGTTGAATCAGGAGGATATGGAATCTAAACTTTACATGGAATACACACACTTCATGATAGAGCCAATGGAATCACTTAAGTCATATTATCACCGCTTCACCAATATCATAAATGACCTCGACAGACACAACATCAAACTACCAAAGATTGCCGTCAACACTAAGTTTCTTGGATGTCTTGGACCGGATTGGCAGCGATATGTGACATTTGTTCGTCAGGCAAAGAATCTTCATGATGCACCGTATGGATTGCTGTATGATTATCTCAAACACCATGAGTCAGAAGTGAACAAAGACCATGCTCAGAAAGGAACCCTTTTACCGCCTCCAACATCAAACTCATTAGCATTGGTTGCTCACTCACATGTTCCGCATTCATCCATGCAACATCATGATTACTCCTTAGAGCAGAATCACTTCAACTACCCTATTCAGAATAAGACATAATCTTATGATTTCTCTTCACAACAACAACCAACACAATTGGACCAATCACACAACAATGAAACCTTGTACCAATCAAATGATGATGATGATGACGAGGACTTCAACAGCCTTAATCAGGGAATAGCACTCATTGCTGGAGCTTTCAGCAAGTTTTCTAACAAGTCCAACAATCGTCTCCGGTCATCGTCTAATACAAGGAATCAAGCTTTGATTCATGATGGCCGTGTTGAGGTTCAAAACCGTAACAGTGGGAGATTCAATTCTGGTGGCTATAGTTCTGGACAGAGGTTTAACAACAATGGAGGAAGCTTCAGGAACAACTCTGGTTCATCTCAGAAGAAGGTTGATTTTGGGGATAATGTGAATGATGCATCAGGGAATCAGATCATTAAGTGCTTTAACTGCACTGGGGTCGGTCATCTGGCTACTGCATGTCCTTCTCCAAGAACTCAGGGCAGTAAGTATCACAAACAGCAACTTCTATTAGCTCTTCAGGAGGAAGCTAGAGGCACAAACAAACAGAATGACAACAGCTTCATGGCCAATGCTCAGTCTGATGATGACATGGAAGATCTGGAAGCTAATGCTGTTGTTATGCTTATGGCCAACATGCAGGAACTCCACATCACTGAATCAGGTCCAGTATATGATTCTGATACTCTATCTCAGGTAAACGAATTTAATTCATGCCTCATATATGATATTGTCACCCCATCTGCATCTGCATCTACATCGAAACAATCGGTTCAAAATGATGCATAGTTCTCTACAGACGAAAATTATCAATTGGACACAGTCGTTATATTTGATGATGATCAAATTAACTCAGATGTCTCAATTGATG
>LBNU01035217.1:39731-54929 GCA_014162995.1 Artemisia annua
GCACCTGTATCAAACGTTTCTCATTTGCATCTCTAATAAAGTGGTGCCTAATTTAAATGTGCTTTGTTCTTTGATGAAACACTGGATTTCTAACCTATGCAAATTGTACTTTGGTTGTCAATAAAGATTTTTGTGTTCTTGAAGTTGAACCCATAGTCTAGCATTTGATTTTGTATCCAAAGTACTTGTCCACAACAATTAGCAGTAGCAACATACTCTGCTTCTGTAGACGAGGTAGCCACAATGGTTTGCTTCTTGCATTGCCAAGAAATCAACCTTCTCCCTAGGAACTGACAACCTCTAGTAGTGGACTTCCTATCAAAGTTAGCACCAGCATAATCACTATCACTATATGCCTCCAACACAACAAGGGAATCTCTAGGATACCAAAGATCCAACTTAGGTTGGCCTTTAAGTTATTTGAAGATCTTCTTGACAGCATTTAGGTTGGAAGTCAATGGTTTAACTTGATGCCTTGAAGTTGTCAAATACATAAGAGAACCTATCATAGACCTATATAGGTGAACATTGACAGCCTCATCAGGTTCATTTTGGTTCTTAGGCCTTGGAACTTCATAAGGTGTGGTTGCAGTCCTCACATTCTCCAAATCAAACTTCTTAAGTATGTCTTGAAAGCCTAAGAAGAATGTAAGCTCTCCCATAACACTCATTTCAAATTCACCCTTCATTAAATCCTCAAATTCCCTGCACCAAGCTTCCTTAGTGGATCCAAAGATGATATCATCCACATAGACTTGAACAAGGATGATATCCCTGGAATTCTTCTTGATAAAGAGTGTTTTATCAATAGCACCTCTTCTATAGCCATGCTTCAATAGAAAATTGGACAATCTTGCATACCAGGCCCTTGGTGCTTGATGTAGTCCATAGAGAGCTTTCACAACCTTGTATACCATCTTAGGATTCTGAGGGTCCTCAAATCCCTTAGTTGGAGTCACATAAACTTCCTCATCTATCTTGTGATGAGTGCTCAAACACTCATCATTTTTGGTCAAATCTGAGCTGCAAAACATTTAAAAACACTCAAAAATGCATCAAAATAATGAAAATATCCCAAATTGTGTTTTATATGTTTCAGATGCAAAATGAGTAAAAACAGATGAAAAACGAACAAAGTTTGCATAATTGGCAGTTTCAAGTCCCCCAACTTTCAAAACTTGTCAAAATTAGTCCCTAAACATTTATTTTGAAAGATAAGTCAACCCAAGTCTTTCAAAATCAAAAGTCATCACAAGATGGTCCTTGGGTAAAAATGTTTGAAGAATTGCAATTTGGTCCATGGACTTGAAACTTGTCAGTTTTGGCCCCTGGGAATTCCAAAAGTGAATATGCAAATATCTGGGTCCTTAGATTATCCATTTGGGAAAGTTTGGTCCTTAAGGATTTGAGGACCCTCAGAATCCTAAGATGGTATACAAGGTTGTGAAAGCTCTCTATGGACTACATCAAGCACCAAGGGCCTGGTATGCAAGATTGTCCAATTTTCTATTGAAGCATGGCTATAGAAGAGGTGCTATTGATAAAACACTCTTTATCAAGAAGAATTCCAGGGATATCATCCTTGTTCAAGTCTATGTGGATGATATCATCTTTGGATCCACTAAGGAAGCTTGGTGCAGGGAATTTGAGGATTTAATGAAGGGTGAATTTGAAATGAGTGTTATGGGAGAGCTTACATTCTTCTTAGGCTTTCAAGACATACTTAAGAAGTTTGATTTGGAGAATGTGAGGACTGCAACCACACCTTATGAAGTTCCAAGGCCTAAGAACCAAAATGAACCTGATGAGGCTGTCAATGTTCACCTATATAGGTCTATGATAGGTTCTCTTATGTATTTGACAACTTCAAGGCATCAAGTTAAACCATTGACTTCCAACCTAAATGTTGTCAAGAAGATCTTCAAATAACTTAAAGGCCAACCTAAGTTGGATCTTTGGTATCCTAGAGATTCCCTTGTTGTGTTGGAGGCATATAGTGATAGTGATTATGCTGGTGCTAACTTTGATAGGAAGTCCACTACTAGAGGTTGTCAGTTCCTAGGGAGAAGGTTGATTTCTTGGCAATGCAAGAAGCAAACCATTGTGGCTACCTCGTCTACAGAAGCAGAGTATGTTGCTACTGCTAATTGTTGTGGACAAGTACTTTGGATACAAAATCAAATGCTAGACTATGGGTTCAACTTCAAGAACACAAAAATCTTTATTGACAAACAAAGTACAATTTGCATAGGTTAGAAATCCAGTGTTTCATCAAAGAACAAAGCACATTTAAATTAGGCACCACTTTATTAGAGATGCAAATGAGAAACGTTTGATACAGGTGCTTAAAATACATACCGATGATAATGTAGCTGATTTGTTAACAAAGGCTTTTGATGGACATAGGTTTAATTACTTAGTTGTCCACATTGGAATGGTCAATCCCTGAGTCCAGGGTTTGAGGGGAGGCATAAGCCTAAGGGGAGGCTTATTGTTGTATAATTTGTGTTAACTTATGTTTATTTTTGTTTGCTTTGTGTACACTAACTTTGTTTTGCAGATTTTGTATAGTTTGTACACTAACTCTGTTTTGCAGATGGGAGATCCCATTCCTGCTGGTTCAATTGGCAAGCATAAAAATCCATATAAACATAAAAACAGGGGACCTGCCCTTTATTCCATTCAAAAATTAGCATCTTTAGATGCTGATTACAAAGACAAGTTCCATTACATCAACAAACCAAACAAACTAACAAAAGCTTTTTACCCAAACACCCACCCGACCACCTGATGACACTCGAATTATACATATTTTATAAAGCTGATGCGTAGGTTTTGCAACCTTGCAATAGGCTTTACTTCTCAAGGGATCTTGAGAAGCTTGAAATCCCCACCAGGCAGTGTACCTGAACGATGTAGTATAGTGAAGTGGCAAGTACCGGGGGATTGATCGTTCTCTCGGGGAATAGTGTCGTTAGGATTGAAAACTACTCTAATTAGGTCTAAGGGTTAGGGATGATTCTTTTTGTATTTTTATATTTTATGTAAAGCAAGTAAAAATCTCGGGTACTGGAAGAGTGGGCGGAATTAGTTGCTAGCCAACTAACCCAAATAACTACAAATGCAAAGAAAATAAATAACAAGAAAGTAAATGGTTGTGAAACTTATATGGAGAAAAGTGTGTTTACTTAGATTTCACTACTCCCTAGCTATCTTTTACTGGTTAATTAGTTTGTTACAATTGTGTGGATGACGGGTTGTATTCCTTAATACCATTCGTAGGGCCGTGTACGATCTTCCCTAACTCTATAAGCGCAAACTTCATTCTATAGCGACACGTTTAGTATCCAAACCATGAAATCACTAGTAATTACTTATCCATTAAATACAACCAAATAATCGTAGTACACATCCGATTCATGTTTCTTAAGACTTTCAAGCAAGTCTACAATTAGAAGTTAGCCAGTTTTCTTAAGCCTAACATCGATATCACCCACCCACAACAATTAATAACAAACCAACAACAAGTAATCAATGGCTAGGTTTCATTAGATCTAAGCAAAAACAAGAGAAACCTAGCCTAGCATGTTAATGTAAAGACAAGCATAAGATATAATCAAGCAACACATAGACATATTGATTGATTTGATGGAAGACTTATCTTTAATTAAGTATGGATGAAACAAGGGTGAAAAACCCTTGAAAAAGGCAGTAAATTCGATCTAGGGTTTATCCCTAAAGTTCTCCCAAAAGTTGCACACTCTAATGAAAGAAAATCCTAAAATATATATAGAAAATACATTCTGACGGCGTCAGGTTATAAGTTCTGACGCCGTCAACCCGCCGTGTCTAGGGTTGTCGGATCGCCTAGATCCACTTCTGACGCCGTCAGCCTCTATAACCTTCTGGGCCGTCTCTGTTTAATGTTACACCTGACGGCCTGGACCATCTAACACCTGACGCCGTCAGGTGTAAACTTCTCAACTCTTCTTCAGGGCATCTGGTAATGTCAAAATCCAACTCCTTTGTCTTCAAGTGACGGCGTCAGCTTGTAACTCCTGACGCCGTCAGGTAGGAATTCCAGCTTGATTTGACACTTTGTCGTTTCCTTCACTTTTATGCTCAAAAAACGTCCAAAATTCAATGTTTTCCAGAATTCCTAGCGAACTTACCTAAAATGACAAAAGGAACGATTTAAGGCAATATTTGATCATAAAATAACGATTTAGGGATTAAATGACCCCCTAAAAGCGTAATACTTTTCGCCTCATCAAATACCCTTACACTTGAGATTTGCTTGTCCTCAAGCAAATGCGCTTTTATTCCAATCAAAATATGAGCTAGGGGTCATTTAACACTAATATAAAAGTAATACAACAAATAGTTATTCCACCCTAGTCATAACAAGCACGAAAATCATACACTAGCACGTCACATATAGTGTTTGGATACTCTCATCTCTCGGGTGTTATAAACCTATATAACTAAATGGAAATGGAAAAATATCACTCACTACCTGTCATAGCAAATAGATAACCATAGGCTTGGGAAAGGATCAAAAACCTCCTCCACTTGGCGTAAGCACCTAAGATAAACTATCAAAGAGGGCTTTTCAAGGGTTGTAACGTTAGGTGTAGGGATATGATAAACAAGGTTTGTTGGAATAAAGGATATTTTTACTGGTGGCAAGTTAATTATCTTGATCAAATACATGCACGATGTGGCATTGCTAAGCCAAGACTCGACTCAACTTAAGCTAATAAGAAAATAACAAAAACATAAATAAACATAAAAGGAAACGGGATCGTAGTCCATATGTTTTTTCTCTCTTTCTTTTTCCATTTTTTTTTCTTTTTCTTGTTTTTTCGATTTTTTTTTTGCATACACTCTTGCCCTACCATCCAAAATAATATATCATAGGGGCCTCGGTTCTCCCCTTACACTTGAACTTTAACATACTTTACAAATAACTATTCTAATGACTCGAATTAAGATAATCGAAAAACTTGGAGTACTTTAAAACATTAACGTACATATGGGGGTAATAATTGACTTCTTCCCCATTACTCCATTACATTAGTACTTTACCCATGAGTCCCAATCGTCCCAAAACAATATGTACAATATATGACTCGACTTAGCAACCATGTAATCAATAAGACAATTAACTAAGGGTTAAAACAAATGTTGTCACAATAATGCACTAAAGATGAGTGCATACAAGGTAGGCTAAAGCGATTTGGGTGTACATTTGGGGTGGATTGTAAACAAATTCTTCCTTTAAGTAAAATGCTTAAAGTTAGAAACGAAAAGATAGGATCTGAGGGGTGTACTAGGGGTATCGTGTACTAAAAATGAGTACATCGCTAAGGTGTGGGAGAATTACTTGACCAATGAAGCCAATGTAATTACAATAATACAGGTGTAAAACAAGGGGTTATCCTAATGCCTCTTATCATGTAGTAAATCTAACTACACGAATGTAGTCTCACTTGTGGATTTGGGATGGTCACTAACGCAAGTTCTAGAATCTAAATACTACCGGTACACACACAAGCATAAATGCTTTTCCTAACAATTCTAGGGGCGAACCTCACATATTTGGGGGAAAATTTTTGAGTGGTACGGTTTTTGTGCTAGTCATACAATTCCCTATCCATGAGACGCTTATTAAGACTAAAGTTTCACTCCTATATGTTGTAAAAAATTTTAAATTTGGCGCTAAAATTGCCCTAACAAATATTTCTCTCGGTTTTATTACACATCTACCATTAAACAAAACAAAAATCAAGCGTAATAGCATTTTCTAAGGTGTCTTCATTTACCCCCCTTACACTTAAACCGAACATTGTCCCCAATGTTCACATAAAAGATGTAAAAGTAAAGAAAATGAAAGAATGAAACAAATACTCCCCTGATTCGTTTGATGTGGATCGTGTGGTAACATGGTTAGATCTTCTTCCAAGATGATGTAAAAGCTCCAAGATCAAAGCGACGCCAAAAGCTTGATGTCATGAACTTGATTCCATGTTCATCTTCTTGTCCAATGTAACCTGTTAAACCTGAGAAAACAATCTAGGCAAACCTTGCGTAAAATCGGCGGCAAAATCTATATAAGGATATAATGCTTGTGGAATGAAAGTTTTGCAGATTCCTGGAATTAAAGATGCAGTAATTTTTATAATCCGGCAGAAAAACTAAATTTTAAAAACTTTTTCTGGAATCAGTACCTGACGCCGTCAGCTTTTAAAGGCTGACGCCGTCAGAATTGATCTGACAGAATTTTTGTGTTTAGTTTCCGGAAAATTTCTGGAAAAACCAATACCTTAATTCCTGGAATCCTGCAAAATTTTATTATGACTCGATACAAGCATTTGACTCAAACAAATACTAATACGTATATTCATTTAATATTGTTATGATTCATGTTCAATTCGTTCTTATAAAACAAATTTAGATTTCCCTTACTGTTGATCCCAGTTGAGCAAACGATATAGTATAGAAGCTGACTTGAGTAACAACTTATATAATACGCGGAATATATTATATAACTTAAGATGAACACAAGAACAATGGATTTCACACTTAAACACTTCAATATTAATAATACGAGCACTCTTACAATGCTAGGGTTTTACAACCTTGAAGTGAATCGACTTTTCTAATACACGTACATTCTCTAACCCTAGGGATCTCCTTTTATAAACAAGGAACCCTACACGGTTTACAATAACTTCTTACACAAACAAACGATATTCTAAATCTATAGAATATTTAATACAATCATTACTATAAATACACGACTCATTACTAATATAAACTCTGAGCACCAGAGTCTTCCAATATAAGCAGCAGAGTCACCTTTCCAGCAGCAGAGTCAGTCAGCAGTAGATTGACTTTATTCAGAAGCAGAGTTCCTAAAACCCAACAATCCTCCCCTAAACTTGATATTTACCTCCTAAATCATCAAGTTTCTTTTAAGCACAAACAAACACCAAGAGGATGCTTCCAAACACTTACTCCTTAACTTCACCACTATCAACAAGTATCTTCTCATATTTGGTGATTAAGTTATAAGTCTGTTCATCAAATTCATACTGCAAGTGAAGCATTTTAGGCTTCAACATCTGAGAAATGATTGCTGTATGATTGTTAAGCACTGGATAATTCTTCTCAGCAAGCATGAATATGACTGTCCCTCCAACTGTCAAAGAATGAACACCACAAGACTGATAAAAATACCATTTGTGAACTTTTCCAAACTTGAGTGCTCTCCATTCCAAGTCACCATCAAAAGGTTAAAACATAACCTTCAACCTGCTATAGATGATTCTCTCATGAACTTCTTCTGGTAAGAATTCTCCATATTTTTCTTTATAAAGCCTCCACAGATCACATACATCACTTCTATCCATATGATACATCATGTGTTCAAATGATAGAAAGTGAGTCCATGTACCATTAGTTCTTTCAACAGCCCACATAATTCTTTTCTTGCTTCCATAATCCCTGAGTCCCACTATGTATGATACAATTGGATGTTTAACATCTAGAGGTGTAGGATTTAACAGATCTGGTTCTTTGTGTGGTGAAAGAAAAGTGAGAGTCATCACTCTTTACCTATCTGCCTTATCTCCAGTACTTTCTTCCTTATTCAATCCAGAACAACCAGCATTATCAATCTTTCTCTTTTTCCTAGCAAATGTTTTATGAACAATTCCTCTCTTCTTGTTTTCATCAGAGAGAACATGTTTGATGTTAGCTGTATTCTCATCTTGCTCTGCATCTTTAGGCTTTGTAGCATTCTCATCCTCTTTAATCTTCTCAGGCTCACCAGTAGACTTATCACCTCTGAGTTTTCTGTTCATTTCAGCTATAATCTCTTCATCTTCTTTAGAACCCACAGCAATGAACCTATCACATTCAGTTCTAGCATGTTGGTACATTTCAAAAATCTCAGAGTCTGTCTTTCCCCTTAGAACAGCCATTTTCCATTTCTTAACTTTATTAAGATATTTCTCCTGATTTTTTCTTTGCTGTAGAGGTGTTGGCCCTTTGAGAATCTTTTTCTTCTTTCTAGCAGCAGCAACTTCCTTCTTCTTCTTAGCAGTAAATGTGTTTAACCAAGCTTTGACATCAAATGTAGGAACTTCTTGTTCCTCAATCTTCACAAGTTTACAAAACTCAATGTCAACTTCAGTCTTAACCAGCTCATCCTCCCATGCTTCATAAGCCTTAACATCATTTGCAACTTTTTCAGCTTGAAGTCTTTCTGCTTCCTCAAGCTCTAAGTATTCTTGTTGTTGAAGTTTTAAAGCTTCATCTCTATCAAGTTTCTCAAGCTTGTCCTTAGGCCAAAATTGAGGTGGAATTTGAGAATAATCCACTTCTTTCATCACTTAAATCAACCTCAGGTTTCTCTTCCATCTTTCCTTTACCTTTGTCAGAACTTGAAGCAATAGACTTAGCTTTCTTGATAGGGACAGAAGGTTCTCTGATATATACCCCCTTTGTTGGCAACTTAGAAACATGAATTGGTTGTGAGAGTGATGTTGGTTGTGATGATTGAATTGGTTTAGGTGGTTGTTGTTGTGATTGAGATGATGGTTGTTGTTGTTGAGATGATTGCTCTGCTAATTCCTTCTTACTGAGCATCACCATTGCCTCAGCAGCATCTTTGTCACTAGAACCAGCAGCTGATCCCTGTGCATCAGCAGAGTCACCTTTTGCACTAGCAGCAGGATCAGCAATAATTTCTGCAGCAGTAGTTTCATGAGCAGCAGAGTTATCAACACTTGGACCAGCAGATTCTGGAGCAGCAGAGTTACCAGCAGCAGAGTCTTTCAAAGTATCTCCAAAAGCCTTTAAAGCCCCACTCATCAACTCTGTAGCCTTCACAAGTTGTTCAGGTTCCAAATTTTTGAGTTTGTCTACTACTGACTCTGAAGTTTCCACAATTTTCTCCAATACAACCTCATGCCCTTCTCTGTCAGCAACCACATAGTTTGCAACATTTTCACCATCACTACCACTGTCAATCTCCATATCATCCCCTGTTCCCATACCAGTATCCAAACCATCAGCAGCATGTTCTTCCAAAATTTTATCCTCCCCTGTTTTCTCCAAATTATTCCTCCCCAGTTTGGAAGCATCCACTTCCTTAGCAGTAGGTAGAGAAGAGTATCCAATATGCTTGGAAGTTCCCACTTTCTTAAATTTCTTGAAGGTTGAAGATCTTGATTTCTTTAAACTGAGTAACATCTTCATCTGTTTCTGCATTTTAGTGATTTGTTTGGATTGTGCAGAAACTGTTGTCTCCAAAGATGAGCATCTTTTCTCCAAAGTGGTACATTTTTCCATCAATTCATTAAACTGTTTCATACTAGTCTCATCACTTCGACCTGTGTTACCTGGTCCGAGAGGTGAATCATGGACATTGTCATTTTGTATAGTATTATCCATTAATTCCTTAGTAATTGATCTGTCCTCATCACCTCGGGATGTGTGACCTTCCCTGAGAGGTGAATCTTTGGACTTAAGCTAAGTATCAAACCTAGTTTGATCACCTGAACCCCCTATATTTTCCATTTGGCTAGGGTTTCCATCACTGGATTCAGGTTCAGAAGAACCTTCATCACTAGATGTTGCCTTGGATTGGGTCTTATTGATGTTAACACTGTCCTGCTCTGCTGCTAAGCTAGTAGCAGTAGTGTCAACCCTTTCCAATCTGCCTTCTCCATCACCTAAGACAGTCTCATTTTGATTTTCCATCCTGACACTAGCCTGAGAATGCTCAGTGTCCTTTGAGGTTGTCCTATGTGTTTGAGTCTTTTCAGTTTGTGGAGAGGAAACTTCATTTGAATCTTCAAAAGTGGGTGTATGTTGGGAATCAGTGGGGTTTGCTGATCCTTCACCCTGATTGTTTTGCACAAGTTGCACCATATAAGGTAAAAATTGTGTAACTTATCCAGAAAAACCTTTTCCATCTTTAATTAAAAATGCAAACATTTTAGGCACCAAAGGTACAGCCTCATAAATTGCCTTATGTGTTCTGACCTTTTTGATTTTGTTTTCAACAATCAATTGAATGAATCTAGAATAAAGTAAATAAGTTCCCCCCTCCCTCAGTGATTTAAGCATACCCTCTAAAATCAAGTTTGAAAAATTGAAAGGGTTTCCATTGCACAGACACACCATAGCAGAAGCTATGGGTGCACTGAACTCATTCCACCCAGAAGTTTTAGAACTCAAACAGTGTAAAAGAGTATGAACCAAAAATTTATAATGAGAACAGAGAAGACCTTTTTGAAATTTTAAACCATTGTTTTTCCTCTCATATCCCAAAGTTTGTAACCCAGCAAACAGATCAGCTTTCACCAGAACCTTAGGAGCATCCTCATCATCAAAGAGAAGAGTATCCCTAATAATGGATTCACTCACAAACACCTTTTGATCATCCACCATAGCAGCAATATAATTTTCACCCTTGTGAGTTTTGATCTTAGCAGTAACCCAAAATTGTTTGATATAGGATTGGTAGATCGTTGGGTTGACTGATAATGCATACTTAATTGAACTAGCATTAAGAAAATGCACCATCTCTGTAAACTCATTTGGTACTGAGTTTGCATCAAGAAGTGCAATATTGTTGTGTTCACTAGCCCAAGTGCGTGTAATCTCCATGATCGAAAGGTTTGGGAATTTGGGGATTTGTGATTGTGGTTGTAATGGAAAGGTTGTGCACGGTTATATGTCAATTAGGAGCGTATAAAAACTAATTGTGAGAATCAATTAGGTTTTTAACTTGATTTGGGAAGTTACATAACCGCCCTTCCACTTTTAAACCGAGCAGCAGAACCCTAAGTAGCAGCACCACCACCAGCAGAGTCATATAACTAGCAGCAGAATGGTTTTGGCTAGCAGCAGAGTTGAGTGTATCTTGATATTTCTTGGTCAACCGATCAAAAAGTCAAACCTTCCATTTATTTACCTAATTAATGGTAATTACCAACTACGCATTAATTGTTTTCCCCAATTTGGATTCTTTATAAGAAGGAAATCCAATCACTTCCAATTATAAACCAAATCAAACCCTAATCTCTTTTCTTAAATCAAATCACTTTCTCCTCAAAAATCAATCTCATTCCCAAATTATCTCATGGCACCAAAACGTGAAGTGATCAATATCTCTTCTGACTCCTCTGATTCTTCTGACTCAGAGTTTGACACTCCAAACGACATCATGCCAATGCCACCATACTTGCCACCATACCGTCCTCCCCGTAGATTAATCAGAACCAAAGAATAGGCTCGAAAATTCAAGCACGACATCAATGCTGCCTATCTTCCATGGCATAGAAACTATCAAGCACCCACCAAACAAAGAGGTGAGGGTACTTCAAGAGGTGACGGAACATCTAGGGTTCCTCGTGAGGAAGATACTGCTGATCTTGCCAAGAAGCTTCCAAATGCCCTTACTCAAGCTATGCAAGCAGCTATGTCTAACATGCCTCCCTTGCCTTCTATTCCAGTTCCTGAGTCCCCTAAATCATCAAGAAAGCCTCCCCTCAAAGTTATACTTGCTCTTTCTTGCAAGAGGGTGTGGACCAAGGATATGCACTTGAAGAAGAAGCATGATCCAAAGGACAAAGGGAAAGGACCCATGTAGTTGGCCTGTTAGGAAGTATATCTTTGATGTAGACTCTTTTGTGTTTTGTTGGTACTTTCTGTGTAGTGCTTCCTTTGATGATGGAATAAAATTTGCTTTTATGTTATAATCTCTTTCTTGTACACTTTGCACACACACATCCATGCTTAACTTATCCTGCAAAAGATTAGTCCAACAACACAAAACAAACAAGTCCAAAATTGCAAAATCTAACTCAGCAGCAGAGTAACCACTAGCAACAGAGTAGACTTTAGCAGCAGATTCACTTTTAACAATGACAACAAACTTTTAAGAGCAATAACAGTACAAATCCTTTTATAAATATTTACAATAACACATAGAGATAAGTTTCTTAAAGATTGATCATTCCAATACTTGCAATCAAATATTGAAATCTACCAACATCAAAGTGTTTGGTAAGCAGATCTGCAACATTTTGATCAGTATTAACTTTAACAATTTGAATCAACTTCTGTTCATAGCAATCTCTAATAAAATGATGTCTTATCTCAATATGTTTTGTTTTAGAGTGAAAAACAGGATTTTTAACTATGCATAGAGTACTGTTATTGTCTATATGTATTTTGGTGTTCAAAAAGTTGTACCCATAGTCCAGCAATTGATTTTGCATCCAAAGCACTTGACCACAGCAACTAGAAGCAGCTACATACTCAGCTTCTGTTGAAGAATTTGCCACCACAGTTTGTTTCTTATATTGCAATGACACCAGCCTATTTCCAAGATATTGACATCCTCCTGTCGTGGATTTTCTATCCAAGCAACACCCAGCATAATCACTGTCAGAGTAAGCCTCTAACTCAAAAGGTGAATTCTTAGGATACCAAAGCCCCAATTTTGGTTGATGCTTTAAGTATCTAAAGATTCTCTTGACTGCATTTAGATGTGATTCTTTAGGAGTAACTTGAAATCTTGCACATGCACAAACAGAGAACATAATATCTGGTCTTGATGCTGTAAGATACATCAATGAACCAATCATTGATCTGTACACATGAACATCCACATCTCTGCCTTCTTCATCTTTAAGCAATGGTTTGTCTTTCTCCATAGTAGTCTTTGCAGGCTTGGCATCTGTGAATCCAAACTTCTTTAAAATATCAGCCACATATTTCTCTTGGTGAATAAATATGCCATCTTCCTTTTGTTTCACTTGTAATCCCAAAAAGAAAGTAAGTTCTCCCATAGAACTCATAGAAAACTTGTCTTTCATTATCTTCTCAAACTCCTCACACATAGCCTTGCTTGTAGAACCAAAAATGATGTCATCAACATAGACTTGAACTAGCAGAATATCATCTTTAGTCTTTTTAATGAACAAAGTCTTATCAATCCTACCCTTAGTGTAACCACATTCTAAAAGATAGGTGGACAACTTTTCATACCATGCCCTGGGAGCTTGATGCAAACCATACAGTGCTTTATCAACTCTATATACTCTGTCAGGGAAATTTGGATCTTCAAAACCAGGTGGTTGTGAAACATAAACCTCCTCTTTGATTTCCCCATACAGAAAAGCACCTTTCACATCCATTTGATACACTACAAAATCTTTATATGAAGCAAATGCCAAAAACAGTCTAATGGCCTCAATCCTTGCCACAGGTGCATATACTTCATCATAATCAATGCCTTCTTGTTGTGTGTATCCTTGAGCAACTAATCTTGCTTTGTTTCTTACCACAATGCCTCTTTCATCTCTTTTGCATCTGAAAACCCATTTTGTTCCAATAGCCCTCTTTCCATTAGGTAGATCAACCAAAGTCCAAACTTCTTGTAATCTGAATTGTAGAAGTTCCTCCTGCATAGCTTCCAACCAACTTGATTCTTGTAAGGCTTTATATACATTCTTGGGTTCTATTTGTGATAGAAAATAAGCAAAAAGACAATTCTGTAGATCTTTATGACTATTCCTTTGATGTAAAGATCTAGCAAAGAAACTTTTGTGAAGCAGTTCCTTAGTCACCCTCCTTGTTTGAACACTAGATGATGGATCACCCAAAATATTTTCCTTTGGATGAATTTTATGAATTCTTTTGTCTTTGTAGGACTGACAGGAATATTGAGTTCCATGTTGTTGAAGTCAGTCTGAGCACCAAAAATTTCACCATCAAGGGCTTCATCATCTATATCTTCATATATTTCAGTCAATTCAAGAATCTCTGGATCATCCTGAGAAGATGTATCAACCAAGGATATGCCTTTTGTGTTAACTGTAGAAAACTTATGTATCTCTGGAGAAGCAGTTTGCTCAGCAGCAGAGTTGTCTGCAGATGTAGCAGCAGAATCAGACAAACTGCTGCTGGAAGTAGTTTCCTTTGCGACACCTTCATTAATCACTTGTGCTTCACTAGATGATTTCAAACCTTCCCCCTCATCACCCTTGGGAGAATGATCATCTTGTGAGCTGATGATCTCCTGAGTGGGAACAATAGTTGGACCAAGCTTCCATTTTTCAACCAGAATAAATTCTTCTTGAGGTGTGGATTTCTTTTCATCTTTTGCTGCAGAAGCAATGACTTTTGTACCTGCATCATGGTTAGTATCTACACCTGCAATCACTGGCTCATAATTCATGGTTTTGGTCAACATATCAATATTAAACAACTACTCATGTTCAGTCTTTGCAGTATTAGGTTTATTTTCATCAAACTTAATATGCAAATTCTCCTCTACAAATCTAGTTATCTTGTTGAACACCCTGAAAGCTTTACTATTTATAGAGTACCCAACAAAGTAACCTTTATCAGCCTTCTCATCAAACTTGCCCAACTGGTCTTTGGTATTTAAGATGGTAATAGACACCCAAATGGTCTAAAGAAAGCTATCATTGGCTTTTTACCATGGAATAGTTCATAAGGGGTCTTATTGTGAGGCTTAACTACCTTACTCCTATTCTGAACAAAGCAGGCAGTATTCACTGCTTCAGCCCAAAAAGTTATAGGTAACTGAGAATCTGACAACATAGTCCTAGCAGCCTCAATCAATGTTCTATTTCTCCTCTCTGCTACACCATTTTGTTGAGGAGTTCTAGCAACACTGTATTGTCTTAAAATACCCTTACCCACACAGAACTGATTCATAGCATAATTCTTAAATTCAGTTCCATTATCACATCTGATTATCTTAACTTTATGATTAACTAGGTTTTCTATTCTAGTGATGAATTCTTTAAGAATCTCAGTGGTTTCATCCTTAGAAGCTAGAAAGAATACCCATTTAAACCTGCTAAAATCATCTGTGACAACTAGGCAATATTGCTTCCTATTCAGACTATTCACATAAACAGGTCCAAATAAATCCATATGAAGCAAATATAAAGGCTTTGAAATGGTATTAACAACTTTGGACTTAAAAGATACTCTGTGTTGTTTACCCTTTTGACAGGCAACACAGGTTTCATGATTTTTAAAAACTTTAGAAGGTAATCCTCTTACAAGATTTCCCTTGACCAATTTGTTTATAGTTTTGAAATTCAAATGTCCAAGTCTCCTGTGCCATAGTTTAGATTC